>NSJW01000140.1:0-53391 GCA_019955255.1 Castanospermum australe | reverse complement strand
ATAAGATTATGCTGTGATTTTTTTGAAACTTCCAAGGATATGTTGTTTGTTATTATAGGTAATTAAAGAGTCCAAGATAATTATAGGTTTTTCAATAATTAAATCCAGTTTAGAACTCTACATGAATTTGGTTTTAATTTTTTTACTGAATAACCTAGGTTGATATTATGAGTAAACTAAATCTTTTAAATATAAAATAGTAATCCTTACAGTTTAATCGTTTATATTAGTTACCCACTTGTGGAGTAATTTAAATTAAAATAGGTTTATATCAAAATAATTATTTGGAATTTAAGAGTATGACTTCTATTTTTCACTTATCAAGCTCAAACTTCTATAATACAGCTTGATATATATGGTGGAAAGTCTCAATCATAACAAATTATTGACCATAACTTACTCGCGAAAAACTATATTATTTCATATTCATACTCATATATATTCAATGTTCATCAATCTGTTGCAAAGTATTTGCGGCTGTAATACAAATGTATATAGTTATATTGGAATCCCAATTTTTGCATTTTTCTTACGAAACGACAAGAAATTTTATCTCAATAATAAAATTTAAATATTAATGAAAAAATAATTTATTACAAGATAGACAAAGAAGGGTAACAAAATAAATATTCTATCAATTTACTAATAGCATTGGTAGATATATCAATGATGCAATTTTAGAATTGAACGTCATTACTCAGTACCATGTCCATGTACGACTTTATGACACTATTTTCTATAGGTGGTCTCCAGGGAGGCATATGAGCAAACAAAACTAGGACAGAATCTCGGAAGTCTAGGCAGAATTAATTGTGTGGAAAAGGAGACTTAAACAAGGAAACAAAAGAGTGACGAATGTATTCATATGTAAGAGTTACTACATATCTGTATCTCTAATTGTTCTGAGAAAATTTAACACTCGATTTATGATATGGTTACCTTGGACTCTTTTTAAGAGAAAGGGCAATTATACTAAATTCTTAAAACCAAACAAAATTATCTTTGAGAAGTTTCAATAAATTCCACAGCTTATATAATCTTTTATATTATTATGAACATTTAAATTATTCCTAAAATTTAATTTAATATTTTATTATATTATATATTTATTATTGTATTAAAAATTCATATTTATTATAAGGAACGAAGCTTTATTAACAAAATATATTTCAACATTTAATAAAATAATAACAATGTAAATTATGTTTTGTAAAGTAATTTAATCAAAATACCAATATAATAAAGTTAATACATCTTACAGAGGAAATAATGAGTCTTAACCAGTATATCTTTATAAATTTTTTAAATAAAAAATACCTAAACTGGACGTATCCGATACAAAAATTACAGGCCTAAAATAGTTTATATAACGATTTGGCCCTTATATATATTAATTTCAATTCTTTTATATGAATTCTTAATTTTGTTCCAGTGATTTCCGGTGATAAATTGAAGATATTATTGCGCGGGAAAATCCTAAAAGAGACCAGAATCGAAACACGAGCAAAAATCCTGCATAGATCACTTCCATTGTAAAAGAATTGTGCAGTACTTTTATCTCATTACTTGGCCACATTGTGTGGAGAGATTATCACATACTCAGAATCACTCGGTTTTTTTATCATTGTAAACTGAGCCTATGCTCATACAGGTTTTTTAACTGTTTGCTTTCTTTCAGTTAATCTTTATTGTATAGGATTTTAATTTACTTCTCCATCTTTTGCTTAATTTCATTCTAACGACTTAACGATATCTTCGGTGGGTGTTCGCACAGAATTAGTAGATTTGTTAACTCTTTTAATATTCTGAGTGTTTATTAAACTTTTTACCTATATGTTACTTCTATACATAGTGAGTTTTCTTCATATAATTTTTATTTGCTTTTTTTAGATCTCTCATGTGGTGATTTCCACTGGTGTCAATAGATTATTTTTTGTAAATTAAGTTGTTATTTGTAAAATTAATTTCATCTTTGCTCGTGTATGTAGCGTATAGTGTTGTAATCTATCTCTTATATATAAAATTTGACAAATTAATAATTAGATTATTTTTTTGTTCTTATTAGGCCGGCACCACACTTATCCTTAAAACCCATATGAGCCAAATTAAATCATAGTCAATTATTCTTAGACTATAATATTTATTGTTTAACATTATTGTTTATCAAAAACATCAATAATTCGATAATTGAAAAAATCTATAACTATAAAATATTAAATTGAAATAGAAATTACCAAGTATAAATATGTGAATCTAATAATTAAAAAAATCACGGCCTAGAGTAACATGAAGTAAATGGAATCCCACCACTTCAGGCTTTAGAAAAGAAAACTTAGCCAAAACGACGTATGCGTTCACTCGACCATGATCAATTATTTTGGAGAATCGCATTGCCGCTCAGTGTGTGAGTTATAATAAGATCCTTCTCTTACAGCTGACTGATTCGTTCAGGATCCACACGTTTGGTGGAGCGAGTGGGATAAACCCATAACATAATTTGTGAACACAGTGCGCATATTGAATGTTGCTTGACAGATCTTACTCTTTTATATTTTATACACGTCTTTGATATTTATATATATTTTTTGAGCATATTCTTTTTCAATTATTATAGTATGGAATGCTCCTTAGTATAGTTACGTGAAATAATAGTTTAACCTCAATCCTCATATCTCCGCTAATAATTTTTCTTTCATATGAGGGTCTATTTATTTTTCTATATAGATCCCATATGGATAAATATTTTACACCATTCAATTTTGTTAGAGTCAATGCTCCAACGAAACTATTATCAACCGCCGAAGCATTACAGCATGAGCAATTCAGGATAACACAATGCCTCTTGCAGTTATGGGGGTATTCCTCTAATCTACATTCCAGCTGTAAATGAAATACTTCTGCATTTGCATTCTCGGAGTTTTTGGTTCTGTATTGCTCATTCCTCCCTCTCTCGCGACCATTTCCATTGGCATTAACAAAATTGCGGACTTAATGCCAACCTCTGGCTTCCTTGTTCCCTCTCGACGCGCGCTCATTCTACATGGGTTTAGGTTCTCAGATTTCCCTGTGATGATGAAGGCCTTGCCACAAGAGAACCTGACAATCATCAGAATCAACAATACATGAATGTTGAAAAAGACACAATGAAAGTTTGTCCTTCGAAAGGGGTGTGACGTCAAGATTGTTTGCTAGATCCTAGTTGGGTTTGTTCATTGACGATGTTGATGACAAAATTTGCGGCGAAGGAAGTACTAGAAGGCTTGCTTAAAAGCTCTATGGCTAGTTTTGGAGGATGACAAACAACCTCTTCTTCTCGCGAAAGAAGAAAACATTGGATTTGTAATTTATATTTTTAGTAAACAGTGCAGTATCTAACTCCCTGCCGATATAAGTATCTTGCATATATGATCGTTAATGTTGTTGTAATTGATGATTTCTTTTTACTTTTCTCTTAGTTTCGCTTTATATTAAATAATTTTGTGGTCAATTGTTGGACAGACTAACGAAACTTTAAGATTAATGGATTCAAGAGAGACAAATTTTTAGGCAAAAACAAACAGATATGGACAAGAATTTGTTACACAAGTTAACATAATAGATATTTAGTTATTAGTGTAATTAATATTATAAATTGTAATTGCTACTTGTTTCCTCTTTTTTTGTTACTTTTTATATTTTGTTCTTGATAAATTCATTAAAAATTCTCAATTTGTTTGAGGCAATTGCTCAAAGTAGTGAAGTGTGTTTCTCTATTTGTTTGTTGATAGAGTTGCTTATAGTAAAAAAAGGACTGTGACCCGAAATCATATTAAAAATTAATCTGAACCATTTCAAGTATGATGAAGAAGAAACAGTTTGCTTTAAATCTCAAGTTATGATCTTTGAATCTTCTTCACTTGACGAGATAATAAAACTGTGCTCCTTTCTTTTTGCATTGTAGAAGAAATTCAATGAATATTTATTTATTTTTGACATAGGGCTTAAAGTTTGCAACTTTTAATTTCTTAAAAAGCTCTTTTCACACGTCATAAACCTATTTAGCAGCACATTAATTTCCATCCGTGAATCTTTGCTCTTGCTCCTTTAATTATTAATATGTTTTTTATTGAGTAATTAATTTTGATAAGAGAACATCACAATTATACTAAAAAAATATTATATATCATTGCTAATAATATAAAAAAATATATTCATATAATACTAAAACTTACACTTAATCGAAAGAGAAAGATAAAAATAAAATATAAAATTAATAATAAAACAAAGTTACACAACGCCACAGACTATATCTAATTTAGATAATATTTGTAAAGAAATAAATTGCACAACTTCTTAAAATCTCAAAGCATAAAATGCCACGAGATAAAATTTAAAAGTATATATTATTTTTGTCAAAAAGAAATTCATTTGTGTATGTATTGTATGAAAAATATATTATATGTCATTATTTTTAATAATACTTAAATAGGTAGAACCAAAATAATTTTAAAATATTTGTTTTAATATATTTTGAATAGTGATTCTATTTTACAATATCCAAACAGAATTAAAATTTTTTTTAATGTTTACTATCAATTTATTTATAATATCTTTTTACATCATTTATTTACAACCAAACTCAAGAAATAAAATCATATCTTTTTTGGAATAATATACTTTAAAATCTATTTTTAGCAACATATCCAATGCCAAAATCAGTTTATAACGCCTTTCATAATTAACATCAATCACTTGCCAGCAAAGCCTTGATGCAAAGTCTAATCATACACAAGCTACACTATGCACTATGTTCTGCGTCTACGCAACAAAACTACACAGCACTGCTAACTATCAAGTGACCAACTGACCAAGTCTGGTGTACAAAATAGTATGTTAACTAAAGTTATGAAGAATGACGAACAAGGGATAATAATCATAAAGAAGAGCTTGTTGAGACCTGGGGCGCTCATCACACATGGAAAAGAAATAGCTCATGACAAAGTAAATACATTTGGCGGCAATCATTAGATCGCCGACTACCCCACTTGGCTTTTAGATATGGTTATCAAAGTTGATATCGAAAGGGCAATCGTGTTCACAACCGATATTGCCCAAAAAACAGAGTCAATCATCACCGATTTCCCGCCGTTTCCTCGAGTCATATTATTGAGGGAAAAACTAGTGTTTGGGTTATTAGCCCAGCGTCAGCCATGTCCTTAGCAATCAGCTGATAAACTCCACCGGGGGACTCAGTGTCCTGCAAAGATGGCGCTGCTACAAGGACAGCAACTACCAACAAAGCGTTGCGTTCGTCCTCTGTGATTTCTCTCTCTGATGCGAAGTATATAAATGATATATTCTATCCTATTAACTGTGATTTCGATGCTAGTTTATTTTCAAGGGTGGACCATCACAACTGAGAAACCTACGTTTAGCTCCAGCCCTCACTAGGATATTCTCGATCTCTATCACTGCCAGCAATGTTCTAATGCCGTTTCTTTCTGCAAATTCTTGGCCTTTAAAATTGATCATCTTATTATTCCTTTATCAATAAATTTAAGTGCCTGTGCAAAAAAGAAATTCTGAGTGAACATTTCGATTTACAGATGTTTAAAATATATCCAGTTAACCAAAAAAGAAAAAAAAAAGAAAATTACATTAAAAAGGATCAAATTCAACTCTTGCTACTATAAGGAGCATATAATTCCAAATATATAATAAAGGGATACTGTAAATCATTTAATGCTGCTGAAATGTGCAAAATAGTGTTGTCATCTCTTATTCTTCCAGTCAGGTATGGCTTTTTCTAAACGAATAGCACCTCTGCGCTTATATTCTCTTGAGCCAACCAACGTAGGACTTTTAGAGCTCGAACTGTTGATTTCTCACAGCAATATGCAGTGCAGTCTCGCTTTTACAGTCAAATCTTCAATGGAATCTGGGCAGAGCCGTGAGAATTTAGCAAAGAGTCAATATTCCAGTTTTACTTACAATGCGAGCGGATCATGCCTTCTCTCTCCTTTGACTCGGACGAGGGCTTTATTGGTGTCTACAAAGCGAAGCACCATTCTCTTGTCGCCTTGTTGTATGGCAAGGTGGATGGGGCTCATCCTGCTTATTTAGCTTGAATTAAAGGCATATTGCAAAAGGTTTCACACCACATAAATCTCCGTGCAAACTGTGGAGATCTGCCAGCAGACGCAGCAATTATGCCAAAGCGAGTGTCAAGCAAGATGATGGTATCGTTAATCAAGTATGCTACCAAAACTGTGGATCCTGCCGAACATGTCAGTGATGATGGTAGAGACAGGTCTTTACATCATCTACCTTCGATTGAGCAGGCAGCTCTCCAACTTTTGTAGGATCTCTTCATCTTGATGTCCTGCTCTACAGTCCTTCTTTTCTTGGAACGAAAGACAAAATATGGCGACTCCTGACCAGCTAATGTAAGAATATCGTGCTGGCAGTAACAGCATAAGAACCAAATAATCATTTCAAGTTAATTAAGAGATAATAACAAACACAACAACATGAATAAACCAAAAATTACAAGGCCACATGGAGAGATCTAAACAAGCAAGCAGCACTATGATAACTTGAGATTTAAAGCAAACTGTTTCTTCTTCATCATACTTGAAATGGGTCAGATTAATTTTTAATATGATTTCGGTCAAGTCCTTTTTTACTAATAAGCAACTCTATCAACAAACCAATAGAGAATAACTTCACACTACTTTGAGCAATGCCTCAAACAAATTGAGAATTTTTAATGAATTTATCAAGAACAAAATATAATAAAGTAACAAAAAAAGAGGAAACAAGTAGCAAATTTACAATTTATAATTTAAATTCACAAATAACGAAATAGTAATGCTGGCAACTTGGAACAATATGAACTTTTTTTTAACTTTTGTCTTCATTTGATCTACATCTAAAGTTTCGTATTCTGTCCAACAATTGACCACAAAATTATTTATATAAAAGCGAAACTAAGAGAAAAGTAAAAAGAAATCATCAAATTACAACAACATTAACGATCATATATGCAGATCTTATATCGGCAGGGAGTTAGATACTGCACTGTTTACTAAAATATATAAATTACAAATCCAATGTTTCTTCTTTCGCGAGAAGAAGAGGTTGTTTGTCATCCTCCAAAACTAGCCATAGAGCTTTTAAGCAAGCCTTCTAGTACTTCCTTCGCCGCAAATTTTGTCATCAACATCGTCAATGAACAAACCCAACTAGGATCTAGCAAACAATCTTGACGTCACACCCCTTTCGAAGGACAAACTTTCATTGTGTCTTTTCAACATTCATGTATTGTTGATTCTGATGATTGTCAGGTTCTCTTGTGGCAAGGCCTTCATCATCACAGGGAAATCTGAGAACCTAAACCCAGTAGAATGGCGGTCCAAGGGAGGGAACAAGAAGCCAGAGTTGGCATTGTCGGATTCGAGCCAAGGAAATGGGTCGGAGAAGTCAATGGCAATCAGGCCAAATCCGAGATCAAGGGGAAGTATTATTCCACGGATGTAGAGAGAGGGAGATACCCAAGAGGCATTGTTGTTCCTTTGCTCTTGCTTCTGCTTCTGGTTGATGGTTTTCTGGGCAATGCCCATGAGGTGAAAATATAATGGGCTATGAAAATAATAACCTCTGAGAGAAATGGAGATGAGAGGATTGAGGACACCGACAAAGGAGCTCATCAATGAGATGTAAAAAAAAAAAAAAGACGTGTAAAAAAAAAAAACGCAGCAACATGCAAAGGAGTGTCAACAAATGGTATCTTATCCACGTGCTCCAAAACGTGTGGATCCTGCCGAATCAGTGTGTAGAGAAGGTCTATATCTCCCACTTGAGCGGCAGCTCTCAACTGATCATTCATCATGTCTGCTAAGTTTCTTTCTTTGGAATGAAGGACAAAATAGTGACTTTGACAGTTAATTAAGAATATGTGTGCCGGCAATAAGAACAAATAATCATTGCAAATTAATTAAGAGATAATAACAAACCCAACACAATGAATTAAACCAAAAAATACCGGGCCACATGAGAGTCTAACAAGCAAGCAGCACTATGATGATCATGTAAAGTTTATAACCACCAAATCTTAGTTTTCTATTGCGAACAACCCACCAAGAAGAAGCTTGAGAAATAGAAAGAGAAAGAATAAAACTTACAATAAACAAAGCACAGCAGACCTAACCTAGGAATATGATAAACAACAGACGATTCTCTCCCATGGCCAGTTATGATAAGACTGCACAGTTACAGCAAGTGTCTGCGTTTTTTTGCTCTTCTTTCTGGTCTCTTTCCGGATCGCGCATTTATAGCCGAAATCCGGAAAATAAAATTCATAATATAATATATATAATACTTTTAGGCCTTTTGACATGTGTTACATTTTTAAATAATTACTGGTTATCATTTTTGTAAGATGTATGAATTTATATATATTTTAAATTATTTAAAATAATTTCATGTAAATTATGTTAATATTTAATATACTCGTTTTAAAAAAATTTTAAAAATAAAATATAAAAATAATAATTTTTTTAAATTATATAAATATTAAATATATTTTTTTTGCCCTTTCTCTTTATCCAAATCGAAATTTTGCACTTGGAAAGTCTTTCACTTTCTGTAAGTCTTCCATTTCTGTGACTTGTGTCCAATCTGTCCTTGTTGTTGTCATTGCCTCCCTGGAGACCACTAAGAGTCTTCGTTTATGACAGGTACTAGTTGAGTCATTTAATGTCATGTACAAATGCTAATATGAGATTTTTTTGTCTTTTGTCTTTTTTTTTTTTTTTATATATTCTGTGCGAGAAAGCAAAATTGGGACCTTACTAACATTAGCACCAATCTTCACCGGAGACATTTTTGGGAAAAAAAAAGTTTGGTGCATCTTGTATGATTGAGCCCAAACTTTAGAAGTTTGAGCTGAAGGTGAAATATTAAAAAAAATTATTATATATTTTTAAAATATCACATAAAATTATAATTTATTTATTTATATTCTATTATCAGTATAATTAAAAAGCACACTTTTTAAAATAAGATAATAATTTTTCTTATATTGGTCTTTGCCAACCCAAATTTAAATGATGCATAGAAGATAATGGTGGAGAACTCGTTAGTTTCAAGTCGAAACGTGTCTTTACTTCGTGTTACTCTAGTGTGACTTCTTTTTTTTTTTTTTTACGATTCACATATTAATATACTTGTGTATTTCTATTTCAATTTAACATTTTATACTATAATTTTTTTTCAATTATCGAATTATATGTTTGATAAACATATTTAAATATTTATCAAAAGCCTTGGTTTTAGTAAGATAATATTTAATTTCATTTAAGAGTTCAACTTGTATTAGGACAGAATTTCATAAACTTTAAATATCTAGAAATTTTAATAAAAAATAATTAATAAACTTTAAGAAAATAAAAATAAATTCTGAAGAAGAAACAACAAATCAGGTCTTTTAATCCCAAATTGAATATTTCTATATAACTAATTGAACAATAATTCAAGTTGTACTACTCAAAAAGTGTTAATGTAGTAAATAGTGAGATATGCTCCTAAATATAAAGATTGTCATTCAATTTTTAAAAATCTCATTTCAAAAAATATAGATGTAAAAAATTGAAATTAGGCATAGTTATATAATTAGATTTTGCCATTGTAATTTAATACATTTTAAAATTTAAGCTATTCGTTGATATATTGGTTAATTAAAGTTTTTGTAAATGAAAGTCATAATAGTCTATATATTGATTTCCATATGATGTAATTTAATTAGATTTTAATAACTATAAGATTATGATGTGATTTTGAACCTTCAAGATAATGTTGATTAGATTAGTAAATTAAAGAGTCCAAGATAATTATAAGTTTTTCAATATAAGTCAGTTTAGAACTCTACATGAAATTGCATCTTTTGTTATGTAACTCTTTTAAATAATGAATCTCAGTTCGTATATACTACTTGAAAATATGTTCAAAAAGGATAAGTATGACTCAATTCATATATACCTGAATATGAATATAATTAACCACTTGTATAATTATCAAAACTAATTTAATGAATTTCATATAATTATCACAATATCAAAATTATGAGGTGAATTTTAAATTAGTTAAAAGATTATCAGTAACATTTATACATTTAATCAAGAGTCAATTTGTGATCTTCTTTTTCTGGTTTTTCAAGTCAAATTATATTTCTTTTTTTTCCCAATTTTTGGCAAGATAAATAATTTTTTCGTTAGGATGAACAACTTTTTAAACATAAAATAAAACATAAATTCCTGGATATATTTAATGAATTTGCACTTATTTTTTTATTTTTTGTATATGTGATTTTGTTTGTAAAACAGTAATATAAATAAAATAATATTAAACTAATATCTTTTTTTAATAATTACATATCTAAAAATAATTTTTATTAATATTATTTAAATAATATTTATTTATTTAAAATTATTTTTAAAATAAAATTTTTTTAATATAAATTTTTTTATTTAAATTTATTTTTAATTAAAATCAATTTTATAAAATAAAATTTATATAAAATTAAATTTATAAAATTTAATTCAAACACAATAAAACCTTCTAGCTATTATTTCCATGGTCATGTTTACCACCTATCTTTTCTCTCATCGCGACCATATCATCCTTCCTTTCGCAGGGATGTGATGTAGTGGGGCCAGCCCCTGTTCTAAGAATTAATCAACTGTAAATGCCAATTTCTTTTTCTAACACATGTTTAGTTTCTTTAAATTTTTACTTTGACTTTTACACTTTCGGCACAAGAAAAAAAATACTAATTAATTACATAACTAACATTTTAGTATAAAAAAAAATAATGTATATAGATATAAATGTCATCATTTTAAATTTGGATATATATATATATATATATATATATATATATTTAATTTTAATTTATTATTAATTAAAGTATTTTATATTATTATCTAATTATATGTTACTAAACATATTACTTTTTAAGTAGTTACAATTTTAATAAAATTTTTTAAATGATTTGATAATTTATAATTAAATGATAATATAAAATTTTTTATATTAATAATAAATTAAAATTAAACTCAATATAAATTTAGAATTTAAGTAGTATAAGAAAAAAAAAAGCCTTAACCATAATTTTGTACAGTCAAGTTATATAAACCCAAAACAACTGCATGGATATTTTAAGTGTGCAATCTATAGCGAAAGGACAATTTTTTAAATATTTTGATCGAAAAATCTTAGTTTACATTGATGTAATATTAATTGCCATGGAAATTTTCAAAATTTTACATATAGCTTTTAAAATACGAGAATAAAATAATGTGATAAGAAATTTAATAACTGCAAAAAGAGATAAGCCAACTGGGATGTTTTAAAGGCAAAAATAGTTTTAAATATTCTTAGAATTTATGCATTCTATTGAAAATAAAAAATAAAATTAAGGTTTGGTAAAATTAAAATTTAAATTATTAATAGTTTAATATTTATTTTTGGCCATGTATTACTTGTTTCCTAAATTTATAAAATGTAACCCTTTTATAAAAGCCACCTTCCCCTCATTTGCCACCCACTCTACATCTCTTACGTTCTAACACTCCCACAACCTTTTCTCTTTATCTATAAAGGTAATATGCACTTTACTTCTTTTAAGTATGGCTCTTTTTTTATTTATTTTTTAAAATTTAATTTGTATTATTTAATCTCCTTAACATTTAAATTGAATTGAAAACACTATTTTTTTAATTAAATTAAATAGAAATACATTTAAAACCAAACTTTATTCAATTATGTGATAAAATTACAAATTTTATTGAAACTATGTGATAAAAAATTTTACACTAATGGAGATAAAAAATTAAATCCTTATTCTAACTCTTGTTGTTACATTCAACCATGGAAAGCATGAATATCATGATTAGGGATTAAAATATTTGTAAAATTAAATTTCATTGGGTGATATTTGTTATATATAAAAATTTTGTCACGTGACTCATAAGAAAATGAGAATAATTAATAGTGAGAAAGAAAAAGAGAAATAAATAGTATGGTAATGAGTTGTATGAAAAACACTTTCTGCATAAATTATATTACTATAAAAGCGCAAAAATTATGAAGAAAATATTTTAATAGGATTGAGCTGAGAACATAAGGCTTTTTTATATAAGTAATATACATGTTTTTCTTATTTGTCATTTTTCCTTTTTCATATTATATATCAAAATGTGATTAATTTTGTAAAGATGGGTAGTAGTCATAGGTTATGAAGACTTCTTACCTTTAATTTACAAACTTTTTTTCAAAAATTAGTTAAAAAATTACTATGAGCTAAGGCATCTTTTTAATTGGTTAAAAAAAATTCATGTTAAGAAGTAATCTTCAAATATTTTGGAATATAAATATTTTAAGTTAACAAAAAGTCACTTTAATTTATTAATTTATATTTAAAAAGTAATTAAAAAGTCACCTCAAACTTGAGATGACTTGTTGTGATTGTAAAAATTAATGTATTTTAATAATTAATTTTAAAAATATAAAATAAATAATATATAATAAAAAGACATTAATTATGCATAAAAAGTCAAAAGCGGAAAATATTGATGTTACATGACTAAGTGTATCTTTACTGTTCGTTGAAAATACTGCTGAAAGGCCCCTTCGATTCAACCCAAAAAAAAAAAAATTACTGCTGAAAGCAATATATAATATATTTATTTATCTTCTCTCATTCGTCTTTACCATGTCCCGCTTTCAAGTTTTTTTCCTTTTACATATGAAATTTATCTTTTTTTTTAGTGAAATTCAACTAGATTGAATGGTTTGATTCATTAGATTATAAATTAATCATTTAATTTATTATAATTTAATTTTATAAATAAATTTATATTTAAACTAATTTAAATAAAAAAATTTAATTAAAATTATTTAAATGATTAATTATTAATTTTTTATAAAAATAATTTTTTATATTTTATAAATAATTTTATAAATTTTATATTGTCAGTTTAAATGATTGAATTAATTAAATTTAAATTAAAAATTTTATTAATTTATTATTTATTATAATTTTAATAATATTTATTTTTTTTGCTAATTTGACTTGATTTTTTTATTTTTTATTTTTTTACTTTTTTACCTTGGTTTTATGAACGGATTCTTTTTAACATAAAAATAATTATTTTTTTATATATCATTTTATACTGCTTTCAAAATAATTACTAAAATATATTTTTTTTATAATGATAAGAAGTTATTTCAATTTACGATAACTTTAATGATTTAATATATTTATTAATTTTTAAATTAATAAATAATTTTTATCATTTAATGTTATTTAATAATTTTATTTAATTTTAACTAAATTTTATATATAACATTGCTCGTCTATTTAATATATTTTGTCTAAACATACAAAAATTGCCTAAGTTGAGATAACTTCTATACATTGTACTAAAAAAGTAGTTTGCAACACACACTACACACACTATCAAAAGAGAATTTATTCCCTCTGAATTTGTACTAGTCACTCAATTACTCCCCTATCCCACGAACACGCGGTCAGATAGTTAAAAAGGCAGTACATACCCTTTCAATGGACCAACCACCCACCCTATTGAGCAGTAAATCTTTTTTCAATCTAATGACTAAATCAATGAGCCTATTTATTTTCTTATACTTATCATATTTTAGATTTTTATTTAATTTTTTAATTTTTAAAAGAAATTAAAATGATCAAATTAAATAAATAATCTTTTTATATTTTTTAATAAATAAAATCAAAATGGCTAGAGAAAATTGAGTGTTGACAACCATCAATTTTTATTTATTAAAAAAGATAATTAGAAAAATTCTTTAAAAAAGAACTGACCTTAAAAACAGAAAAAGATAGAAACTTAATCTTACTGTATTCATATAAATTATTAATAATCTTAATAACATTTAATTTATCCCTAAAAATTAAATGAAATAAAAAATTAAAGTATTTATAACTTTGAACCACAAAATAAACATTTATTTACAAGCTGGAGAAGGAATAAATTATTTTCAAATTTGATTTAAACTATTTAAAATTTTGATTAACAAAAAAAGAATTTTATTTAGGTTGAACTTATTCAAAGTATCTCTGTATCTCTAAAATGATAAATCTAAGCCTATAGTTTGAATAAAAAATAATTGTAGGTTGATAAATTTTAATTAAAATGATTGATTAAGTATATCTATTAATTAAAAAAAATTATCAAGAGCCACAACAACATTGACGTTAAGATTTTAAATTTTCTCTCAAGATTAAAGAGTCGTCACTATAATATTTATTTCAATTACTTATTTTTTAAATATGATTAAAATTTTAATTTAGGACTAAAGAGTTTTCACGATAATATTAATACTAATTAGAATATTTTTTAAGTCAAATAAGTTGTCATAACTAAAATGACTCATATTATTAAAATATACTATAATTATTTTATTTTCCTAAAATTCATTGAAATTAAGGTTAAATTGTAATAGAGATAACAAAATCAAATTAAAATTCTATCATATAAAATATCAAATAAATAGGATAAGACCAATCAAAAGATTAAGGTATATTACATTAACAAATATTTATACGTATATAGATAAAATACTTATTCGTATACTTCGCTTTAGAGAGGATGTAGCGGAGAGCACACGCAATGCTTTATTCGTATATCGACCCCTGGGTCATCTTTGTTCTCAACGCTGTCAATTTCATTATTATCTTATTATTCGTCAGTTTTCACATTGCAACGACCTGGGGACTTTTGCAGAAAAGGCTAATCAACTTTAGGAATAGAAGAGAAGCAAATAGATGGTAGTTAGCATTGCTGCAACTTTCCCAGTTTCGTTTTGCAGATGGGATAGTGTAAGGCAGAAAATACATTGCAACGCAGCCGCAACACTGCCATAGTGCGAGCTTGTGTATGATTGGATTTTGTTCCTGAAGTTGTTGGGAAGTGATTTATATTAATTTAGAATGCTTTATTTCAAAAGTAATTTTGGCAGTTGTTTAGATATGTTGATAAAAATACAGTTTACAAATATAATTACCCGAAAAGTATGAATTCTTTTTATAGTTCGGTTATAAATAAATTGATGTTAAAAAAAATTATCATAAATAAACTGATGGTTTAAAAACACTAAAAATTTTAATTTATTTGAGTATTATAAAATAAAATTATTTTTGAAGTATAATTATAATAATATTATCAAATTATTAGATTTTATTCACATACACAAATGAATTTTTTCACGCATAAACCACAACATTTTATTTCTAGAATTAGGATATTAGAGTTGCGTTTAAAATTTTAAATACAAACGTGATTCCATTCAATATGGCGTCAAACATGATAATGTATTCGGGTTTTCTATCTTTAAAACAAACACACAACTGAACATGCATGCATATTTAATTTATTACTATTAATAATTAAAGCTTTGTAAAAGAGTTCCAAATGGCTTCAATAAGTGTCTAAACATCTTCCAAATATTCTAAAATCTAACGAACCGCACTTTTTTTGCACCTTAGTTTGCAAAAGACTTGGATTAAAATCATATGTAGTTTATCGAAATAACACATAATTGATTTCTTTTAAGTGAATAGTACAAAACTAATTATAGAAGATCAAAGAAAGATATGCACACACAAGTATCATATATTTAACTAACAAGTGCAAATCCTCACAGTCCGTTTTAAATTCCCAAGTGATAATCCTCAAGATACAGAAACAATGGCACGCACACAATCTTGAATCACACTCCAACATGTACTTCCGTTCAATTCAAGTCATTCAATCACGTAAATTAGGTATGGAGATATTCAAGCCCTACAATAATTTAATGCTTTGTTTTTCCTCTCTTGTACCCCAAAAAAAACAAGGAAAAAAAACAAACAAACAAACAAACAAAACCCAAGTTGTGACAAACACTAGTGGGATCAAGATATAGGGAACTTTGGTTGCCAAATAGATGCAGCATTCAATATATAAAATGATACAAAATAAATAAAAATAGATACTAAAATAAAGATTCATTATTCAGCATATATACGTTCTAATTAATGTATGTCTTCTTGCTATAGCATTCATGCAAATATCCGTCACTTGCACAATCAACATATAAAATAAGTACCATGTCAAGAATAATATCGATAATACTACATATAGGAGAAATTCATTGTATAACATATTTACGCAAAGAAAGTACGAAATTAATTTAACTACCGAATCTAAAATTATTATTATTTACTTTTTATGGACTCACAAACATTTACAGCCCAAATTAGCAAAAGAGAACTATAAAACGATGACTAGTGGGACAAAAGATGATTCATGCGTTGGCTCATCCTCCCACGGTGCAAGGAGACAACTATTAGTAAATAGGAATCAATGTAGTGTGCCACAATTTTGATGTAAATGAGGAAACCCCCTAATTACACAGCAATGCTGTCACTATGACTACAACACAAATTAAAATAAGAAATATAATAAAACTAATATAAAATTGAGAAACAATTTCTTACAATGTTATATGTACATTTAATCGGAATAAATGCATAAACAGAAAAACACCACACAAAAATTAACTATTTGAATGAAGTTCCTTGTTCTGTTTCTTCCGGTTATCAGCCTCTGCATTTCGGGTTTCTTCAGCTGACTTGGTCTTGCTGAATTGATGACTGCTTGCACGATTGACCCTTCTGGATCATCAGCAATGGCCTGCAGAATGAATACAAAAAATGGTATAAAAAAATTCATATACTCCGATATCAACTTTTATCAAAAAGTTGCTGCATAATTTAATCAGTTTTTCATTTATATATTAATCTAAATTTTTACTGAATAGTCAGTGGTGCATCATAATCTAGCCTCATTTCCAAATAAATTGATGCCTTAGTATTTACAACGTATACATGTGACAATAATTCAGAAAAGAGTCCAAATCAAAATTATAAATAATATATCCGAAACAATTCTAATTGTGGAACTTTGCATTCCTTCCGATATGTTATTGTAATATAATAAATATATGTTTGAAGATATATTTTTATCATTAATTTTAAGTTTTTAATATAAAATATATATAAATTTTTTTAAAATTAACGATTGGAGATGCATCATGTATTTATTGATATTTTAATAACATACAATAATTTCTCCTCAATTGCTGTAAGCGCAGCGCAAGCAGCTCTATTTGGCATAAAAACAATTTTGAGTTGCTTGATCTAACGTGAAATGATCAAATTAACACTCATTTCAGGACATGGAGTGACTTAAACTTCTGAACTTTTTTCTGCTTCTGAACTTTCCCAGTTACTAAATTTCTGGGCCAGCAACAGAAAGCCAATGAAAGAAGAGGGAAATGCTGCATCACAATGTACAACGACAAAGGAATAATGAAAGGTAAATATGAAGCTTACGGCGATATGTTTTGGACAGAGAATTAGAATCGAAAGATAATTAAGGTGCAGGTGCAGGTGCAGCCGCAGACTGGTCTGCAAAAGCCGCCCAAGAAGAAGCTGTGGAAAACTTTGCAGCACTCTTGATATGGATATGGAGTGGCCTTTGGTCCCTAACTCTGTTACAGCTGGAGAGAAAGGGAGCTGCTGATGAGAAGCAGCAATTGAGAGCACAAGGCGATGACAACCGTATGAGGCGGCGGGAGGGGGCAGTGGGGTAATGAATCCCGAATGCAGGTTAGCTGTTTGAGGAAATGCCACGCCGACGCCGCCATTTCCTTCTGCAAAAGGAATTTTATTCAGTGATAGCGAAAATACATAATTTCTCGACTAATTTTATATGAATTTTATTATATAATATTATAAATTCAATTTCGCCGGCGACACGCCTTCCTGGCCCCACTCCGTTGGGTTCTGCGATTCCTACTCGTCCCTTCCTTGCCGTCTCAAGCTTGCTTGATGGTCCCTGAAAATTATTTTATAGTGCTACTTGTGCAAATATATATTTTATTACTTCTATAGGTTAGTCGGGGATGTCTCCGAAGATCCCATTTCCCATCGTTAAAGATCATCCTTAAGGAACATTCTTATGTATATTTAGAATAATACGCTCAGTCAATATAACATCATGAGTGCAGAGCATTCTTGCATGCATTTATTGGCAAGGGAACCGAGCTGGTGACAACAAGTCTCTCAAATACGCCATTTCATGCTCCATTCGATAAGAAAGAAGCTTAACAAACATGAACGCGACGATCGATGACAGGTTGAAAGCTACTTACTCAGGAGGATCCTCACGTTTTGGAGCACATGGATGTGATACCTTTTGTCGACACCCCTCTGCATACTGCTGCATCTGCTGGGCGTATCCAGTTTGCCACCGAGATTATGAGGTTGAAACCTTCATTTGCTTGGAAACTAAATCAGCAAGGATTCAGCCCTATCCACCTTGCTATACAACAGGGTCATCAGAGAATGGTGCTTCGCTTTGTAGACATCAACAAAGACCTCGTCTGTGTCAAAGGGAGGGAAGGCCTGACTCCCCTGCATTTGGTTAGTCAAATCGGAGAAATTGACCTTTTAGCAAAATTCCTGATAGCTTCCCCAGATTCCATTGAAGATGTGACTGTGAGAAGTGAGACTGCACTGCATATTGCTGTGAAAAATCAACAGTACCAGGCTCTTGAAGTCATGGTTGGCTGGCTCAAGAGAACTCAGCATAGAGGTGCTATGCATGTAGAAAACACCATCCTGAACTCGAAGGATGAGGCAGGCAACACTATTTTGCACATTTCAGCAGAATTAAATGATTCACAGGTATCTTTTATCTGTTTGTGGAATTTTAGTGCTCCTTAGATAGTTGTGAGAGTCTAATTTTGATTCATTTTTAATGTGACTTCTTTTTTTTTTTTTGACAACTGGATTATATTGAAACTCTATCAATTATGTTATTCTTTAATTTCTTGTTTGCACAGGCAATTGGATTGTTGACAAAGAATATAATGATCAATTTAGATGACAAGAATTTGGAGAACAAAACGGCATTAGACATTGCTGGCAGTGCAGAGATCAAGAGTATGTAATTGAGGTTTGGAACTCAAGTGGTTCCTCGGTTACTAATGCTCCCACCCTTCAAGATAAACTAATATCGAATATCACAATTGTCGATAAAATAATTATTGAGATACTTCGCATTAGAGGGAATATAACAGAGGACCAACGCATATTACATGCCAGATAATGTAAATATGAGTAACAAAAGCTTGAATCTTGTGGAGCATTGAATCTTCAACTTCTTCGCACCCTCATCTTTAGAGACTGAGGCTCGTGTCAATCGATCTACAAAATCATTGGCTGCCTTTAAACTGCTTAACGAACAGTAGAAGATGAATAAATCAGCCTTGTAACATGAAAATTTTTTGTTTTCAACTTAACCACATTAGTAAAAATTCCTTCTTCATTTTCACGTTTCATCATCTTAATTACTCGTCCCATTAGCTGCAGTCTTCTGACAATTACATATGTATTTGTATTATATTTTGTAGACTTGATTTTAGATAAATTTAATTTTATAAACTTAATTTTATTTTAAAATAAATTTGAGTGAACTGATTTATGTTTAGAAATTTTTATTTAAAAAGTGAGTTCGTAAAAATAAATATTATTTAAATAGTATAGATAAAAAATCATTTTTAGATGTGTAATCATTCAAAAGATATTGTTTTTAGATAAAAATAATAATATAAAGTTAAATTAGAAGGCTATTTCTATCAATACATGCTCAACTGACTTTTTTATCACTGAAGAAGCAATAAAATGTTGTTTCTCCGGTTAAACATTAAAATCACGTTTAAAATTCAAAATCAATTTTGTCTCAAATTTGCCAAACAAATGACACTACTTTTTGAGGCACATTTTGCACCTCAAACAGGCTTTTATATGATACCAACGCTACCCCAAACATACTGTACAACTATTATATGTTAAGGTTACGCTCCTCTTTTTTTGTATTTTTTACTGATCTAATTATAAGTGTAATATATGTGATATTGCAATGAATTGAACAGTAAGCTTCTTCACGAAAAGGACCAGTAGCAGTGCCTTAGTAGCATTTATTTAATCAGAGAACGAACTTTTTAACTCTTACAATTTTATAACACAAATCATGATATTAACTATTAGTTGTCACTAAAAAATTGAATTCGAATGATTGAAGTCAACGAGAATAATTATCTAGAAAATTAGCACATGAACAGGGAATTGTAAACAAGTGGAGTGCGTTCGTTGTTATTTATTAGCAAAAGTAGCAGAGGAACCAAGCTTAGTGACAGAACGACTCAAAATGTCACCACGATTATTAAATTTTGTTTTTTTTTTTCCCTCAAAACGCCTTTTTACAAATTAAGTTCCTTGGACAAGCTTTTTTTAGCGATTTAGTTTATGCACCAATATTATTTTAGGAAAAGTCACGAGCCATTGCCTTGATTAATGTCTCTAGAGGCTTTGTCATATTTAAACAATTTTTCTGTGCAACCTCTGGGGCATATATGACATTCACTGGCCACAGATTATCATTTGGAGTGTTTTCAAAATTGACAAATTTTGATAGGGTAATGTTACACATACAAAAGTCAGAGACAAAAATGCAACTCCTTTCTGTTTTGATAAACTTTTGCAATACCTTATAGTGATAAGTTTGAAAGCCTTTATATCTTTGATCCATTGTCACACATATTGAATTTCTTTTACAAACTAACAAACGGAAATCAAACGCACATAGTTTCAACAAAAGAAAAAAAATAAAATGCATATAGTATCAGACATGGTTTTAAATTGTGGGAGATGGAGGGTGGGTGGTAGATGAGGGGAAGGAGGCTTTGATAAATGAAGGGGGAGGGTGGTGAGAACTGGATAAGGTAGAAGATGGAGAAAGAAAGATGCAGTATTGATGGAGGAGGGGGAAACATGTATTACTGTGGGAGACAGGCAAACATGTTCTCTACGCACAACTAAGGTTATTTAAAACTCAACTCACACAACTAAGGTTATTTAAAACTCAACTCGGCCTAATAACTTGACCTGATCTAAGTTGTTTGGGTTAAGTAAAACATAATTTTAGTTAAAATTGAGCCAAGATTGGGTTCAGAAAATTAGATCTGATATATTTTTGGATTAGAATCAAATTACTTTTTGAAGTTGGCTTAATCCAATCTAAATGTTAAAACATTATCTCTTGTCTATTATTGAGATTAATACAACATTAGTATATTACCATTTTAACATTGAAAAAAATTATCTTCCAAATTTTCATTCTTCCAAATACTAAAACTTTATAATATAATTAATTAATTATATATTTCAAATTTTAGATTATGTTACAGGCTCTTATTACGCCAGGCCTAAACCCAATAATAATCAAGTTTTACTCGAATTTAGGGTTGAAATTGGACTAAAAAAATTAACTCAGCTCAGATCGGATCATGTCAATCTCAACCCGTGAACACCCAAAGCGCACATGGGGACTAATGAATTATTGGGTTGGTGCAGAGGAAATCTCCCTTTTTGACCGTTTGACTGTATGTGTGAGAGTGTGGGCTGGGTGAGTAATTGAATGGCTCGTACAACTTTTCGGGAAATAAAGTCTCTTTTTATATGTATGTCTTAAACTTTTTTTTTTTTTACCTGTAGAAATCAATCTAACTTAATGCTTGTAGGTCGTTGAAAAAAATATACTGTGACCGAATTAGGATCCTCTACAATGTAGTTTGGTAGTTAAATTTCAGACAATGACAAAAAAATAGGTTTCTTATTATTTTAAAATTTAAAATTTATTTCTTTATATTTATCTCTTTCTAAATGCATATACAATTAAAATATTTTAAAAGATGTGAAATCAATTGGAACGAGTTCTCACCGTTTCAAAAAATAATGCATTTTAATAATTTTTTGAAAACAATGTAAAATGGTATATTAAAAAAAATAAGTATTTTTGACATTTAAAAAACCATTCATGAAGTCAAGAAAAAAGAGAGTATAAAAACGGAAAAGGAAGCAAAAGATGAAGAAGTAGGCTAGATCACCGTATTATAAATTTCCAATGTAAAAAGAGAAAAAGTAAAATGTGGGACATGATTATTGGAGAACAAGACAAATGAGAGAAGACATGAAAATATATTATACTTTTCAAAAAAAAAATATTATATATTTTAACTGAGCTTATTATGAAGGTCATATGAATTGCTAGTAAGCTTTTCAGAAAGGACTGTAACAGTGCTTTTATAGCATTTACCTAGTCATTCAATGAAAACTCAAAGCAAATTCAGTCAATGGGAAAGGGATCTCATTATAGTAAATTGTGTATTTAGATTAAATTTTATAAATTTAATTTTGAATGAATTTAATTTTATAAATTTAATTTTAGTTAGAAATGAGTTTAGAGTGAAGTGATATATGTTTGAAAAAATTTATCTAAAAATTAATTTTAGCAAAATGAATATATATTAGATAGTAGTGATTAAAATTATTTTTAAATATATAATTATAAAAAAGAATATAAGTTAAGGTATAATGAAAAAGATAAAATAAATTATAAAAAAAATTAATATTAAAAATACTAAAATTTCTTAAACTAATTTTTATTCTAACATAAAAATAATAAAATCTTACTTCAATTAAAATTTTAATTTTTAATAAAAAAATAATTATATCTTATAATCACCAAATGAAATACAGTTTTCGAGGCCAACTTTTTTTTTTCTAACGAGCTTTGGTTCCAAACTCTATGCATAAAAAAGAGTGAAAATTTAATTTTATTATATCTTTAATATATTTATCTTAAAATAATTATCTTAAAGTTAATTATACTAATTATTAATAACAATAAAATATTTAATCTACACAAATTAAATAAACAATTATATTGAAATATTTACTAAATTAAAAAACTATTTACAAGTTATATTACTAAAAAAATTTATAAGTTTGAGAAGGAATACATTATTTACAAATTTTAAAAAAATATGTTTACAATTTTGAAGCCATTACAGAAAAAAATGTATTTTAGTAATTATTTTAAAAGTAATGTAAAATGATATATATATAAAAAATATTTTTATATTAAAAAATTTTCATTAATGAAGCTAGAAAAAAGTAAAAGAATGAAAAAAGAAATAAAAGATAAAGAGGTCAAGTTATGTCAGCTCAGTAGATAAAAGAATCATTTGTTATTAAAATTAGACTAAATAATAAATCAATAAATTTAACTAATTTAATTATTTAAATTAACAGGTCGAATTGAATAATGACTTAAAAACATGAAAATTATAAAATATTTATAAAATGTAAAACAATATTAATTTTTAAATTAATGATTAATTATTCACGTAATTTTAATTAATTTTATTTAATTTAAATTACTTTAATCATAAATTTATTTATAAAATTAAATAATAATTAATTAAATATGTAATTTACAATAGAATAAATCAAACCATCCGATCTAGATGAATTTTAACAACGCTAAAAAGAAGAGATAAATTTCACATGTGAAAGAAGAAAAAGTAAAAAGTGGGACATGGCATGGTAAATACAAATGAGGGGAGATAAAAAATATATTATATATTGCTTTCTTGGTGAAATCAAAGGGGGCTTTCGGCGATATTCTCAATGAATAGTAAAAATACACTTACTCATATAACATCAATAATTTCCGTTTTCAGCTTGGTCCCACTAAAAATATTTCCTTCATAATTTTCGCGCTTCAGCATCTTGACTATTATATATTATAGTAATTATACATAAAAAATTTTTCATACAACTCTTGTTACAATATCATTCATTTTTCTTTTCTTTTTTCACTATCAATTATTCACATTTTCTTATGAGTTCAGTGACAATTTTTATATACAACAAATATCTCCTTCTATATCAATGTTATTTTTAAAAAAAAAAACCGAACCTAGATCAATGTTGTTTGTTATGTGGCAGTGCTTTTGTAGCATTTATTTAATCAGTCTGCGAAATATAATTTTAAAATTTTTTTAAACACTGATCGTGATGCTCATGCAATGACGAGAGTTAGAATAATTATTTAAAAATACAACACGTGGCAGACACTGACAAATGTGATGCATAAAAGTATTATATTATTAAATTCATTAAATTCACCCGGGATTTTTTTCATTAGATTCATTTTGTTGTGTTAAATTTATTATGTTTTGCTGCTCACATGCATATTCTTACAAGCAAAAAAAGGATGGGAATGTTACACAGTAATTCAGAGAGTTGAATGATAACATGCATATTCTGGCAAAGTCCCCATTTATCCTCCATTCCAAAGAACAAAGCCTAACAAACGGGACGAATGATCAGTTGAGAGTTGCTGCTCAAGTGGGAGATATAAACCATCTCTACACAGTAATTCAGGCGGATCCACACGTTTTGGAGCACATGGATGTGATCCCGTTTGTTGACACTCCTTTGCATATTGCTGGATCTGCTGGGCATCTCCGGTTTGCCACCGAGATTATGAGGTTGAAACCTTCGTTAGCTTGGAAGCTAAATCAACAAGGATTCTGTCCTATCCACCTTGCCATACAACAAGGCCATAAGAGAATGGTGATTCGCTTTGTAGAAATCAACAGAGACCTTGTCCGAGTCAAAGGGAGGGAAGGGATGACTCCCCTGCATTTGGTAAGTCAAACTGGGGTAATTGATCTCTTAGCTAACTTCTTAGATGCTTGCCCAGATTCCATTGAAGATGTGACTGTGAGAAGTGAGACTGCATTGCATATTGCAGTGACAAACCAACAGTACCAGGCTCATCAAGTCTTGGTTGGCTGGCTCGAGAGAACTTACCTAAGAGGTAATCTGGTTTTAAAAGAAACCATCCTGAACTGGGAGGATGACGCAGGCAACACCGTCCTCTGCACATTTTAGCACAGATAACTGATTCACAGGTATCCTATTATCTTTATTATTTGATCCATTTTCAATATAATTTATTCATTATTATTATTATTATTATATTTAAACTCTATCAATTATGTTGTTCATTAATTTCTTGTTTGCACAGGCACTTGGATTATTGACAAAGAATATAATGATCAATTTGAAGGCCAAGAATTTGGATACTGAAACGGCATTAGACATTGCTGACAGTGCAGAGATGAGGAGTATATTAGTGAGGGCTGGAGCTAAAAGTGGTTCCTCAGTTACTGATGCTCCCACCCTTCAAGATAAACTAAGAATCGAAGATCACACTTACAGATAAAATATTTCCTAGTATACTTCACGTTAGAGAGAATATACTAGCGGACGAACGCATCACTTTATTGGTAGCTGCAGTCCTTGTTGCAACCGCCATCAATCAAGGAGCAGTGAGTCCCCCTGGTGGAGTTTTTAAGGCTGACAATGGGGCTAATAATCTGAACACTGCTTCCCTTAATTCTACAGACACTTTTATGCCAGTAAACGCAGGGAAATCGATCATGCCTGAATATATATTCTTTTTCATAACGCTTTTCAATTCAACTTCTCTTTTGGCATCAACTGTGACAATCTTTATCCTAACTCTAAATAAGTTGGCCTGTATGCTACTGGGTTGGCTTTCCTCCTGCTATTTCTTATCTATGCTGGTGACATCGCCCTACTCCTTTGGGTCCACGTTTTTAATTATTTTGGTCTCATTCAGCATTCTTCGCCTTATATTGTTGGTGATGATTCAGAATAAGGGAATCGAATCACAAATAAGGTTTAGTACAGGAGGAAATAGATGGTAGTTAGCATTGCTGCAACTTTCCCAGTTTTGTTGTGTAGATGGGAAAATAATAGTAATAATACATTGTAATGCAACCGAAACACTGCCACAGTGTGAGCTAGTGTATGATTAGATTTTGTTCATGACTTTGCTGGGAAGTAATTTATGTTAGTTTAGAAAGATTTATTTAGAAAGCGATTTTGGCATAGTTAAAGTAATTTTGACATATTTAATGTTATTTGGATATGTTAATAAAATTAAATTTTAAATATATAATCACCAAGAAAAGATATGAGTTATTTAGTTGGATTAAAAATAAATTAACGTTAAAAAATTACTATAAATAAATTGATAGTAAAATTTTTTAATTTTTTTAGTATTATAAAATAAAATTATTTTTTAAGTATACTTATAACAATATTTTCTAAAATTATTGATTTATACTTATTTAAGCATTATAACAATAATGGCACAATATCAAATTATGAGATTTTATCGATACACACACAAATGCTTTTTTTTTTCTTGTCATGCTTAGAGTCACATTTAAAATTTTAAATACAAACATGATTTTGGTTTTCTGTAATTAGAACAATAATACTGCTGCTGCAATTATTAGGCCAAGTGGTCCAAGGACATCAATAACACCCTCATTTAGTTGCTTTCTGTCTTGGAAATCCTATATAATTCTTTTTTTGTAGGTTAGTAATCGGACATTTACTCGTTAATTCACTATTAAATATTAATCATGATAATCCTATTTTTTTTATTTAATATTAGCATATTTTGAGTCGGTGACCGCTGTATTTTGTATTTGATAGAATTTCTATATGTTAATTGATTTATTTAAAAAAAAATTGGTTTAGGGCAAGGTCTAATAATTCAAAACTAAAGTCTTTTTTTTCTTTCGGCAATTAAAACTAAAGTCTTATTCAATGCATTGGGTTGATTTGTTTTTCAAAAATAGTAATAAAGAGTTGTGGTTGCGATACTCAGTGGAAATAACATTATAATTCATTCGTGTTTCTTACAAGATATTAAAATTGATTTTACACTAATGTCATCTATCCATAACTCCTTCGTCATTTAGTAGCATGAGTGTCTACTCATTTGTTTTTATTTTACTAATTAGTTCGTCTGGACGTGCATGCATGCTTATTTGTTTTTATGAAAAGACTCTTAACAAAAAGCTTATGTAGAAGTATTCCAAATGGCTCCGACAAGTGTCTAAATTAACATACTCGCTTCTAAATATTCTCAAACCTAATGAACCATACTTTACACCTTAATTAGCAAAAGATTTTACATTAAACTCATATGTAGTTTATCTAAACAACAAGTAACTAATTTCCTTTAAGTGAATAGTAAAAATGATAATTATGGTCTTGATACGTAAGAAGAACACAAGTCAATTGAATCAACTATTTATATATAGTTTTGTATCCATAAATTTTCATATACTTTATGTTCTTTCGCATTTAATTTATTTCAATTTGTGAATAAGTGAACTTTTGAATTTTGCAAGTATATAATCTTTACTCTATATAAATTATTATCTTCAAATGCTTTCTTTGACCAATTATTAATTTTATTTTATAATTATCGGAAGACATATAGATAATATAATGAAAATATTTAAGTTATATTTCTGAAATGATATGATGGCCAGATCGGTTTATTGGATTTCTCTTGAACATCACGATTGGCTCCCATTGGTATGAGAAATTAAATTCAAAAATCAAATGATGACCATTAGCCAAAAAAGAAAAAGAAAAAAGGAAGCGTGAAGCTTGTAGTTATTTATTTTATTTACTGTGGGTTGGAATAATAATTTCAAGTCAGATTATCTGTTATTTTTATTAAAAACTAATAAAAATAATAATGATAAAAAAGAAATGATACAATAAAAAGAGAATATCTAAGTGTAAAATTCTCAAAGGCCCAAAACAAAATTCTGAAAGCCCAAAACCAATCTGGCCCATAATTCATTATAGCCCAAAAGCTAAAGTGAATCCCAAACTTAATCCCATAAAAACAACTCAATCCAATTTGACCCATTACCCAAATTTTGGCTAAAACGAATTTGGGACTTCTCCAGTTAATGTTATTTGTAATTTTGTATATGTTAATAAAAATAAATTTTAAATATATAATTACTAAAAGAAAGTATGAATTATTTTTTTTAAACCAAGAATATTCTCACAGAATTTGACTCATTTAAAGAAATTAAATCGTAATTTTTATATCTGTGAGAGTAACTCACTTTTATTACTCTAACACCTTTTGAGTAGTATGAATTAATTCTTGAATTACATTTTAAAGAAATTGATATTTATAAATAAACTGTTAGTAAAAAAAATTTAAAATTTTAATTTTGTTTGGGTATTATAAAATAGAATTATTTTTAAAATATAATATTTTAAAAAATTGTTGTGAGTTCTGCTTTTTTAAGCATTATAAAAATTATGACATAATATTAAATTATGAGATTTTATTTCTAAATTCTAATTAATTTTTTTTCATGCAAAAACCACGAACTGTTATTTTTAGAATGAGGGGTTAACTGAACTAACTGTAGTTTTTTCTATTTTTCTTCGTTTTATTTTTTAAATTTATTACTCCCCTTAAAATTTGACCCGTTAACCACTAGAAATTATTTTTCAGGCATAAGTATGTTAGTTAAATAATTAGTAATTCTATTTTTTTTATTATAAATCAGGAGTAAATATTTATGACTAAGAGTGTAACTTATTTCTACTACACTAACAGCTTTTAAGTGTAATTCTAATTGTTAATTATTAGTGTTGAAATGTTTGAGAGAATAAACCAACGATTTAGAAATCCCTTCATGTGGAAACTAATTATATTTCTGTGATCGTATGTCTTACATGAAAAATACTTCACTTACAACAACCTAAGTTATAATGTAATAGCCTAGTTAAAAAGCCTGTGTGCCAAATCCCATTTTTTTTTAAATGTTGGTCGGCATAAAAACTTGAACTAACAACTGTTGACTCAATTAATTTCAATAGCTCACGATGTGTGTATAATTAGGAGTGTTTACGATTTGGTTTGATTCGATTTTAAAAAAAAAAATCATCCAAATCAAATTAATTGGTTTGATTCGGTTTTCTTATATTTAATTTTGTTTTAATTGATGAATTAAACCGAACCAAATCATTCTCAATCAGTTTGGTTCAATTTGAGCTAATCAATTTTTTTATCAAGTATTTAAAAAAAAAATCATATCTAACTTAATTTTTTTTCTTTTTCATAACTCAATTAACAATAAATTAGCTTTAAAATGTTAAAAAAATATAATCAAATAGATATAAATAACAAATTAACCTAATCATTTTTATAGAAACAATAATAAATTAAAATCTAATCATATATAAATATGTAATCATAAAAATATATATGTATAATTAAATAATTTTAGTTTGTTTAGTTTGGTTCGATTTTATAAATAAAAACAAAAAATTAAACCAAACCAATCGGTTTGTATAAAAAGAGAATTAAACAAAATCGATTAATTTCGGTTTTGTTTGGTTTACGATTTTGTGGTCTGATTTTTTTAGTTTAGATCGTTTTAATTTGGTTATAAATACTCCTATGTATAATTAGTACAAATTAAAGTTGTTTTTCTTGACAAAGGAGCTAATTCACTTAATCAATTTTCTGTTTATAACAACTGTATTTATATGATTTGACTTTGAATTTTGGAGTCCCTATTAGTATGTAAGCTAATTCTAATCTAAATCCTTGCTAAAGTTAGAGTGGTTTATTGAGACCTTGAAATAAAAAAAGCCTTTTATCAATAAAAAAAAAAAAAGTGGTTTTCTTCTCTTTCAGTATCTAGCTTCTTCCTTCTTCTAAATTTTCTGATTTTCAAGTTATCAAGCAATAAATATTCAACCATCAACCTCACATAATATTTGAATGGATAAGATATGCGTTAAACGTTAAGGATTTAATCCTTATCTTATTTTCTTCTTTCCTCTTTTTCCAAATTATATTTTAAAAAAAAAAACGATGAAAAACTTATTCAGACCTTATAATGGCATCGGCCAAATAATTGCACTTCGAATGCATGCAAGGGATTGGAAACTGCCGATTGTCAAGTGCCAAATATTACATAATTAATAAGCATTACTTATAATTTTTTTTATCAAAATTTTTGATAAAGTGATTTGATATGCTCGTTAATTTTGAGATATGTGGGTGTCTCTAATACTTTATTTCATTCAATAACTATACTTAAATTTAGTTAAATTTTATTACAAATTCTAATTATTTTTTCTAACTTTATAAATTGCTCTTAATATGCGGCTAAAACCACAAAAATTGAAGGCTTTGTTCTTCTTAATCTTGTAATGACTTCTTCGACAAATGCCCTGGCCGGGAGAAGTGATTTACTTTTAATTCACATGTTTTTTTTCTTATTTTTCAGAAATAAGCTCCGGTTTAAAGATTAATAAAATAACAGTAAATTACTTTAATTTCTCTCCCTTTTTTTTCAAAATTTTTTGCTTATCTTGTATATATTTTTAAAATTCACATAAACCTTAAAACATAAAAAATGTTTTCTAACGACCTCACTTGATATTTCTTTATATTTTCTTGCTTTTTCACAAGTTTTCTACAGTTTTAAAAAATTTGTGTCAAGTTTTAAAAGAAATAGGAGTTGTGTAAAAAAAAATAAATAAAGGCTAAGTTGAATTAATTTACTCAGTTTATTTATACTAATTTAATTACATCAGCTATTTATATGATTTTGGTTTCCCCATTTAAAATTTTAGTTTTAGTGTAAGGAAAAATGTAGACACATTTCATATATAAGCCTGCTAATTGGTTAGCCAAACATGGCATAAGCCTCAATGCCGGAGTTCATGTTTTCTCTCTAGCCCCTGCTTAGGGATTAGTGGCCTTCTCTAGTATAGTTACTGATACGAACACAACTAGACACGAATCATCTTCTCTAGAGAATTCAATTTCCAAAGTTAAAGATTTTTGATCTTATTTTCAAAACAATGAACTAATGAATTACATGAGTCCCCGTGGTTCTATTTAATTATATAACTTTTTTTACACATTTCATAATTCATATCAACTGCCACCTCTTCAAGCATTAATCATGTCCTCAAGGTTCACATATGCCACTTTTGTATATTTGTGCCCTCACATATGTCGAAAATCCAATCACCTCCATATAACCTCGTTTTCCCCACTCTCCCATAATAGCCTTTGGAGACTCACTCAAAGGATACTAAGGAAATATCATTCTCACCATACCCTAAGGACCCATTACCTTCTTGAAAGAGTAAAATTTCTTTCTAAGGAACATACACATTTTCTTTATATACTTCGTCAACCAAAAGAACCAGACCTTCTTGTTTGGAATATTGAACTATATCCCGTTGGTTTTCCTCCGTTAGATTGTCTGTATTTTAAACAATTAAAGCTCTAACACTGATACCTTTGTACATGGCAGATGTCACACTGTATTCGAAAATAAGTGATAATTAAATTTATGAATTCATAACTCACCCAATCCATTCATATTTAAATTTAATTTAATTTATCTAATTATAATAATAAATTTAATAAATTTAAAGGGATATATGTGTGTATGACGACACCATAAGAAATAACTTTGCTTATTATTCTCGATTGAGCTATTTTCGAGATGGAGACTCAAACTATGATTGAGTGAGACATTTATAAAAAGATTTGTGATTCCCAAGTGAGTAGATTAATTGCATATGCAACTCCTTTTTTCTTTTTTTGATCTAGGGGAATTTGAGGAGAGAGGGAGCGGTTAGAATTCGATCCTAAGCAAGGTTCTGAAAATCCGAACTGATCATTGAACCGGTCGAGGTACTGATTTAAGGTTTAATGGTCGAACCGTGGTCGAACCAGAATATAATTAAATATATATTTGTATTTATATATAAATATAATTATATATATATAATTATTTATATACTAATAAAATATTTTTTTATATATTTATTTTCAATAATAATAAAAATATAATTCTTTTTTATTATAAAAATAATATAATATAAGATTATGATATAAAAATAATATAATTATATTAAAAAACACAATAAATAACTTTGCGTAAAAGTAAAGCTTATGGCGTGCAGTGTTGATTGCATCAATCCATTGTTATGACTTGTGATGTTTATTAAAAACTTCTTCACCCATTTTCTCTCTCTTTTTTTTCCTAAAACCCAAAGGCAAAGAGGAAGGGGCGTAGCTACTCTTCTCTCCATGCAAGCAAAGCCGAGTCTGTTGGTTCAAAGAGTGAGCACAGTGCAAAACACAAAAAAGTGAAAAAACTTCGTTGCGTGCTTCACCCCCTTCTCAGTTCGAGTTGTTTCGGGTTGTTCACTTGTTCGCCCCCTTCTCAGTTCGCGTCACTCTACTGCAAGTTCGGGTTGCCTGGCCGACGAGGCAAGCGAACCAACATTGTCATCGTTGTCGTTGCCGCCCAACACATCGTCGTTTGGGACCAACCTCACAGCACGCATCCACAGGGCCTTCTCGACGATCTTGAGGCTCAGATCTTGGTTTGCGTCTTCATCATCGCTGCTGAATGTGAACGACGACGCGATGTCATTTCGCTCATCTTCTTTGTGTTCTGGTACTTACAACTTTTCAAACCAAAACAACATCGTTTTCATTTTTTTTTTTGTAAAAAGGCAACTAAAACGACGTCGTTTCCCTTAGGATTAGTTCAAAAAAAAAATAGGTCCGAACCGTTAACCGGCACGGACCGGTACCGGGTTGACTGATTCACCAGTTTTTGACCCCACCGGTTTGTCGAGGTCACCCGAACCGGTAAAGAAACAGGTTGCAGGTCTGACCGGTTAAATCGGTTGCAGGTCTGATCGGTTAAACCGATTGCAGGTCTGACCTGTTAAACCGGTCGGTCCGGTCTGGTTTTCAGAACATTGATCCCAAGTACAACTTCTCAAGACAACAAACATTTGTGATGATGACATCATAAGAAACAACTATACTTAATGTTCTCGACTGAGCTGTTTTCGATATGGAGACTCAAATTATGATTAGGTGAAAGATCTATAAAAAGATTTTTGATGCCTAAGTGGATAGAGGAATTGCATATGCAACTCCTTTTTTTCTTTTTTTGATCCAAGGGAATTTGAGAAAAGAGAGAGGAGTTGAAACTCAACCCTAAGTGTGACTTTTCAAGACAGTAAGCATTTGTCATTATGCCACAGGCATAATCGCTCACATGCAACTCTAAAAGGGTGATAAGTCAAGTAAGTCATATTTACGGGTGTTTTTTTTTTTTTCTTCATACTTACAGGTGTTAACATACACTAAAGTTGATCTTCATACGGTTTGGGCTGCAAGGGCCATGTTGGGCTTAAGTTCAATTGTAGCCCATTTTCTCTGGTGGGCCTGAGAAACACATGCACTATAGATTTTTTTAGGATAAAACTATGTTTCTAAATATCAACAGTTTGTTGACCCAAAAAAAAATTAACAGTTTACCCCCTTTCAATAGTTAATACAATGTGTTAATTACAATTTGTAAAATTCACTCCTTCTTCTATAAAAAAAAAAAAGGTTCTCCCCCTCTTCTATTGTTGTAATTTTACAGGTCCCATTAAATTTTTATCTCATAAGATAGATGTATTATAAGACTAAAGGTACATTTAGTTGGGTGAAATAATTTTAGATAAAATGAGAATGAGAGTAAGAATAAAATATAATATTTATTTTCATGTTTGGTATGAATATGAATAAAATAATGATTTCATTTCATTTTTATATTTGATATGTTAAAATGGATGTAAGAAATAGAATGAAAAAATAATTTATAATTTCTTAGATGTAAAGGTATTCAATGAATTAGTCAACTTTTAGAGTTGGTCTAGTCCAATATTTTTGTACACAATACAACGGGATTTAGCACACAAAAAAATTATTGTATGATCTTAGAATACTAATAAATATATATTCCAAAAAACATATTCATCATTAATTTTAAAAAAATTTATATAAATTTTGTGTTAATAACTTAAAATTAATAATAAATATATTTATTAAAATATACATTTATTATACTCTAAGAGTACGTAATAATTGGTGCTCAGAATAAAAGTTTTTTCAGGATATTCAAAACAACTTAATAGGCCATATAGGGACTTGTGTAGGTGGTTGATACATTGAAATGGAATGGGCAATGCTAAATGTTTGTAACATATTTTTTAAAAATTTTTGTAAGTATTAAATAAAAAAATAAAATATTTAACATTTTAAAAATATAAAAAATATTTATTTTTTATTTTTTAATAGTTAAAAATATTATTATAAAAATAAGTTAAAAAATTAAAATTATTTAAAAAATATATTTCCTTTTTTTTATTGTTTGATTGTATCTAATAGACGACTGATTGATAGGTTGTTGTATTTAACAATAACTAGACCAGACATCACCTTAGTTGTGCATCAATTAAGCCAGTTTCTATCATCACCCACTAAGCTACATTTCCAAGCAGCACAAAGGATCCTGCAGTACTTGAAAGGAAGTCCAAGAAAAGGCATATTTTACCTTGCAACATCATATTTGAAACTCAAGGCTTTTAGTGACTATGATTAGGCAACCTGCTCTGACTCCAGAAAATCAACCATAGGTTTTTGCATATTCCTAAGCTCTTCACTTATTTGTTGGAAGTCCAAAAAACAAAATACAGTATCTCGGTTCTCTTTAGAAGCAGAGTATAGGGCACTAGCATCAACCACTTGTGAACTTCAATGGATTTCATATCTGTTAGCAGACTTGAACATTCAACATACAAGGCCTGCATCACTTTACTATGACAATAGCTCAACAATGCACATAGCTCACAACCCCATTTTTCACAAGAGAACAAAGCATATAGAGTTGGACTGTCATGTTGTTCGAGAAAAGCTTCAACAAGTTCTCATTCACTTACTTCCAGTCAGCACCGCTGCTCAACTGGCAGACATATTTATCTAGCGATAAATTGTCTTCTTTCATCATGTTAACTTTGCTGCCACCTTGTTTCCTTTGTCACTTCAGATACTCAACTTGGCTTAACTCTAAGCCTTAAAGAGTGCTCAAAAACATAAGTCACCTTAGAATACTTCTCAATTAAGCAAAAAAGGTGCAAAAATAAACCTAAGAGAGCAGAAATGAAGAATCTGTTAAAGCCTTAAATGAAAGCTATTTTTTTTTTTTTCTCCTGTTGAGCCAAGGAGTTTTTTTCCACGTTAATTTTTTCTGGTGTTCTTTAACTTATGCTTATTGTCTTTGATTCCAAAAAAAAATTCATAAAAATTTTTATTCTATTAAAAATTCACCTACTCAATTCAACCCCCCCTTCTTGAGTACTTCTGGGACACTAACAATTGGTACCAGAGCTTGTTTCTCTTGAAAACAGGTAACTCCTGGAGAGTAGATCATCAAGATGAACGAAGTAGAAAGGATTCAAGAAGGATACTCAACCCAAAGACCTCCTCTCTTCAATGGAAAATTTTACAGTTATTGGAAGAACAGAATGGAAATCTTCATCAAGGCAGAAAACTACCAAGTCTTGGAATGTTGTGAGCAAAGGAGATTATGTGATCACCACACGAAATGAGAAAGGAGAAGTTATAGCAAAATCTGAAGAGCACTATACTGATGATGACTGGAAAAAGCTAGAATTCAATGCTCAGGCGATTAGATTGCTGCACTGTGGCCTTGGACCGCATGAACACAACCGAATAATGGGATGCAAGACTGCCAAGCAGATGTGGGATCTTCTTGAGGTAACTCACGAAGGAACAAATGAGGTAAAACAATCGAAAATAGATCTCCTGATACATCAATATGAATTATTCTCAATGAAACCCAAAGAATCTATCCGTGATATGATTACACGGTTCACTAACATTGTAAATGAGCTTGCAGCCCTCGGTAGAGAAATCAAAGTTGAAGAGCAGGTGAGAAAAATTTTGAGAAGCCTCCCACAAGAGGACTGGATGGCGAAGGTAACGGCGCTCCAAGAGACAAAAAATTTCAAGACCTTTAATCTTGAAGAGCTGACCGGATCGCTGATGACCTACGAAATGCAATTAGAGTCGCACAAACAGGAAGCTTCGAAAAGGGAGAAGGGAATCGCCCTCAAAGCAGAGTCGAAGGAAAACAATGAAGGCTCAGAAGACGAAGACGAGATTGCTATGTTTGCTCGCAAGTTCAGAAAATTATACCGATCCTCCAAGAACGCTGCGAAGAAAGGTAAGTTTGGGAAAAAATAAAACTAACCCCTCTAGATCTGACCAAAAATGTTTCAAATGTGGTAAAGATGATCACAAAAATTAAAGAATGCCCAAATTGGGAAATCGAACAAAAGAGGGAGAACAAAGTCGACAGATCAAGGGAGCAACATAAATTCCTCAGAAAGGAATTCAAGAGGGCGATGATGGCTGCATGGAGTGATTCAGAATCGGAATGAAGAAAGGTCTGATTGCGAAGAAGCTGAAGTGAATCTTTGTCTTATGGCAAATAGTGAATCTGGAACAGATGACGAATCACAAGAGGTAAGTTTGCAAGATCTGAAATCTTCCATGCATGTATTACCTAAGAAGCATTTGATTAAACAAGTAGAAGCTTTAATTGATGAATTTATGGCTGTGTGTGCTGAAAGGAGTGACCTCTTGGATGAGTTTGGGGCTTTAACAAAAGAACTTAAGATTATCACTAAGTCTAATGAGGAACTAGTTCTAGAAAATAGAAATCTTAAAGATAAAATCAACAAACTCAAGAATCTGATTCAGGAACACAAAAACAGCAATGCCTCATTAACATTAGAGTTAACAGAAGCTAAAATCAAAAGAGTTGATTATGTTGATAATTCTGTAAATGATAAAATAGAAAGATTGGAATGTGCTGTTGAATTTCTGAATAAAGAAAAATTAGAACTACTTGATAAATTGGAAATTGCAATGAAAACTTTCCTCAAACTATGATAGGTACAGTAACTGGATGAATAAGAAGAATACTGTGAATTGGCTTACCAAGGGAAGTAACAAGACTAGACATGGGATAGGATTTCTTGATTGGAAGAAAAATGTAAACAAAAATGGAATGAAGCATGTTGACTTACTTGAAAGAAGAATATGCATGCATTGTGGGAAAACTGGACACCTTAAGGCAGATTGCATATCAAGAAATAAGGCTTATGAAAAGAACTGCAAGTATGTCCTTAGAAAGAAAAATAAGGTTCTGGTTAATTCTCACATTAAGAATAACACTAATTACAAACAGATTTGGGTAAGAAAAGTGCATGAAACTAAGCCTAATGTCAAGAGAAAGGGATCCAAACAAGTTTGGGTTCCTAAAACTAACAATTGATTTGTTTGTGCAGGTTGGAGTGAGGGGGAACAACTTGTGGTACCTTGACAGTGGTTGTTCCAAGCATATGACAGGAGATAGATTCAGATTTCTCTCACTCAAACCTTTCCAAGGTGGAAATGTGACCTTCGGTGACAACAATAAAGGTGAGATCTTAGGAGTGGGCAAGGTAGGTAAGTCACTTTCACATTCCATCGATAATGTCTTTCTTGTAAAGGGATTAAAGCACAACCTTTTGAGCATTTCTCAATTCTGTGATAAGGGTAACAAAGTGGAATTTACCTCTGAAAAATGCACAATTAGGAAACTTGACACAAATGAGGTAATATTGGAAGGTATAAAGGAATAGGAACACTTATCAAGTTGACCTAAGTACTATTGCTAACATTTCCCTCACATGTTTAAGTGTTCTAGAAGATGATCCTCTACTATGGCACAGAAGACTAGGACATGCTAGTCTCTCCCTATTGAAGAAATTAAGTTCTCAAGACTTAGTCATTGGGTTGCCATCAATCAAATTCGAAAACGACAAGGTATGTGATGCTTGTGCAAGAGGTAAGCATGTTCGGTCATCCTTTAAACTCAAGAACATGGTAAGCACATCAAGACCTCTTGAATTGATTCATATGGACTTGTGTGGACCTATGACTGTAATGAGCAGGTCAGGTAAGAATTATGTGTTTGTCATTATTGATGACTTATACAAGATTCACTTGGACTATATTCCTCACATCAAAGGAATGAGACCTATGATGAGTTTGTTGCTTTTGTTAAGAAAACTCAAAATCTATATGGACATAATCTGATTGCAATTAGATCCGATCATGGAGGAGAATTTGCTAACTTTAAATTTGCTGAATTTTGCAGGAAATATGGAGTGGACCACAATTTCTCAGCCCCTAGAACACCACAACAGAATGGTGTTGTGGAAAGAAAAAATAGGACTTTAGAGGACATGACTAGGACTATGCTTATAGCTAGTGGTCTCCCTAGAAATTTTTGGGCTGAAGCCTTAAACACTTGCATGCTACATTATAAATAGGGCAATGATTAGACCCATACTCAAGAAGACTCCCTATGAACTGCTTAAAGGAAGAAAACCATCAATTAAGCATTTTAGGACCTTTGGATGCAAGTGTTTTGTGCACAATAATGGTAAAGATAATCTAGGAAAATTTGATGCTAGGAGTGATGAGGCTGTATTCCTAGGATATTCTTTTCGAAGTAAGGCATATAGAGTATATAACAAGAGGACTATGTGTGTTGAAGAAAGTGTGCACATTATCTTTGATGAATCTAATGCATTTGAGAAAATTGTGCAGGCAAGAAGAAGACGAGCTCGAAATTGGGATGCTAAGATCCCAAGCAAATTTCAGAACACAAGAAAAGTATGCATGAAGAAGGAACCAAAGAAGAAATTCCAGAAATGGATCACCAAGTAAATGAAGCAGAAGCTGGACTAACTGCAGAACCTTCTTCAGAAGAAGCTACTGGTAAATCAAGTTACTCGACCCTCACAAGAACTTCAGTTCCGAAGGTGGAAACATCAAAGCTCTCACCCCGTGGACTTAATTATGAGCAACCTTGACAAGGAAGTACAAACTAGATCCCAAGTTAAAAATTTCTGTGCTTTTCATGCTTATCTATCCTTAATTGAACCTGCTGACTATCTTACTGCTCTAAGCGATCCAGATTGGATCTTAGCCATGCAGGATGAACTACATCAATTTGAGAGAAATAAGGTTTGGCACCTTGAGCCAAGACCAAAGGATAGAACAGTCATTGGACTTAAATGGGTGTTTAAAAACAAGCTGGATGAGCACGGTTTCCATCACTAGAAACAAAGCTAGGTTGGTGGCTAAGGGATATAACCAGCAAGAAGGGTATAGACTATGGTGAGACCTTTGCACCAGTTGCTAGGATGGAAGCCATTCGAATTCTAATTGCCTTTGCTTCCTTCATGGGCTTCAAACTATACCAAATGGATGTAAAGACTGCATTCCTCAATGGTATCATTCAAGAAGAGGTCTATGTAGAGCAACTCCCCAGGTTTTGAGGATCCTATGCTAAAAGAGTTATGTGTTTAAGCTTGATAGAGCCCTATATGGGTTGAAACAAGCTCCTAGAGCTTGGTACGAGAGACTATCTAACTTTCTGTTGGGCAATGGGTTCAATCGTGGTCAAGTAGATAAGACTCTCTTTCTAAAAGCTAAAGGAAAAGGTCTATTAATTGTGCAAATTTATGTGGATGACATAATTTTTGGTGCTACTAATAACCTCTTATGCGATGAGTTTGCAGATTTAATGAAGAAGGAGTTCGAAATGAGCTTGATGGGAGAATTGTCCTTCTTTCTAGGACTGCAAATCACTCAAACCGAGAAGGGCACCATGATTCACCAGCAGAAATATCTTAAGGAACTCTTAAAGAAATACGGAATGGAGTCCTCAAAGGCACACCACACACCAATGGCCACTGGAGATAGGCTAGAAGAAGACAAGAATGGTAAGAGTGTGGATGAAAAGATGTACAGAGGTATGAATAGGATCTCCTACTATACTTAACTGCTAGTAGACCTGACATAGTTTTTAGTGTAGGATTATGCGCAAGGTTTCAATCTAACCCAAAAGAATCCCACTTAAAATCTGTTAAAAGAATATTGAGATACTTGAAAGGAAGTAATGACCTATGTTTATGGTATCCAAAGGGTGCTGATTTCAATCTTGTAGCCTTTAGTGATGCAGATTTCGCAGGGGATCTTGTTCACAGAAAAAGCACATTAGGTATGGCTCAATTCCTTGGTCCTTGTTTGATCTCATGGGGTTCTAAGAAACAAAATTCAGTTGCTTTATCCACTACGGAGGCTGAATATGTTTCAGCTGCCTTATGTTGTGCTCAATTGCTATGGATAAAACAACAATTACTTGATTTTGGTGTTGATGTAGGTTGCATGCCCATATATTGTGACAACTCTAGTGCCATCAGCATCTCTAAAGATCCTGTGTTGCATTCTAGGACTAAGCATATCCATATTAGGCACCATTTCCTAAGAGACAATGCAGAAAAGAACTTGATCAAATTGCTTTTTTGTCCCAACCGAAAATCAGATTGCTGACATTTTTACTAAACCCCTAGGGAGAGACAGATTTGAAAAACTCAGATTGGAACTAGGATTGGTTAGCCCTGACTAGGTTCATGTTCTCTTTCTCCAATGAATGGCTAGAAAAGATTGTTAGGTGCTTGTGTGGTTATCATTCATATCTCTGACTATCCCACTTAAATTTCATGTGCTGTGAAAAGGTCCAACCTTCAATGCTTTCGGTCAGCAGTAATCTGACAAAATATTTGAGCCCTCGCATCTTCCTCCACATCACCACTTTTGACAAAGAAAGGAAGTATGTTTCTTGATAACAATGCTTCATTTATACTGACTGGTTAATACCAATTTTTCTGGTTGATAACATGATAATTCATTGGATCATGACTCAATTTTTCTGGCAAGTTGTGCATAATATGTGAGGTTGTGAATGACATATAATTATGTGAGGATTAAGGGTAATCTAGAACTTGTGTGACTGAAGCTTCAAACTCTTTTGTTAGATTTTTATTCATGTTAACTTAAAGCGATCATAGGCCTACCATTGCTGTTTGAGCCCTTCAAGCCAACCTATATTACCTTTTGAGCCCTTCAAACCAGCTTACATTATCTATAAAGCCTTTCAAGCTAACCTATATTGCTGTTTGAAGTCTTTCAAACCTGAACCCTCTGTATGACATATTTGCCTGAATCCTGTCCCTTATATTGCTGGACCACTCTCTGCATTTCAAAAGCTTTTTTTTACTGACATGTACTCTGCAGTTTGCAACAAGAAATAGGAATACATTGACATTGAGTGTGCCAATCAGAAACAGAAAAAGAAATCAAGAAAGGGGGAATGATTCTGAATTCCTCATGAAGGCTGCCTTATTCCTTGATAAACCAAATTTTTTTTTCGGAAGCAAAGTTGAAAATCTAAAGTGACAAAGGAAACAAGGTGGCAGCAAAGTTAACATGATGAAAGAAGACAATTTATCACTAGTCAAAGTGTGCACACTCCATCTAGCTTCAATAAGAAAGCATGTTCACTGGACCAGCAATAGAGTCTGCTTTTAACATTCCTCAATATCTCTCCTTTATACCCACACCTTGATAATTTTTTGAACAACCTACCATTACACCACACGTTCCAAGTCCTATGGCTTTATTTGAACATGATTTTTTTTAACTTAAGAGTGGAAAGATTTCACGCAATACAAGCCTATGGAAAGCCCTTGAGTGTTGAGTGTTTCATACACCTGAGAGATATTCAAATTTTGCAGAGTTGCATGACTTGCTGTTTTCTTGATTTATGATCCATTTACTTATCTATTTGCTCAACCTATCATCCATACTTGCTCTTTTCTTCCTTCTAGCTTAGATTTACCTTCTTTTTACCTTCTAGCTTAAATATCATCAGTAAAATCCATACTTCTCTGATTTTTTTTCGATGATGCCAAAAGGGGGAAGAGGTATGATGCCTAGATTGGTCTAGCTACACTACTTAGATGCACTATACCTACCTTTCTGCATATTGTTTCTACATTGCACTCAAAGCACTCAAATTTTGTCCTACATGTGTTATGCAATCTTTTCCTAAATCTTATCACTTACTGCACCAAGATATGTCACTTATTTCTCCATGGCATCAATTGTTTGTCATCATCAAAAAGGGGGAATTTGTTAGATCCCATACCTTGTAAGTTTTAATGATAACAACCAAATGATGCCATGATATTTAACCGTTTGCTTTAAGTATTTGGCAGTGTCTTACAGGATTGGTACATATTGAATTGAGGCAATATTTCAATATTGAAAACGCAGCAATAACTCTTGATGGTGCAGGATTTCATGAAGTTTTGAAGAATGAAGAATATGAGACTAAGTCTTAGATATCTTGTACAGAGTAGTCTTGATAAATCTTGTTATTTGCCTTGATCTGTTTTTTTTGAATAAAAATAGAAAAACAGAGATAAGAGAGTTGTTGGAGATAAGGGATCAGAGTTTGAGATTTAAAAGAAAATAACAGAAGCAGTTATATGAGATAGAGAAGAAAAAGGAGATAAGAGAAACAAATTTTGAATACAAAGAGAAAAACAGAAATGAGAGAGAGATTGGTGATCAGAAACATTTTTTTTTATTGAAAAGAAAGTTGAGGTAGTGATAAGAGAGAAAAGTTGTTAGAAAAAATTAAGTTTGAAAAGTAAGATAAGTTGCAGCCTTAAAAAGGGGAAAAGAGATAAAGTAGTAAGTTTGTTAGAGAGAAAAATTGAATGAGATAGATAAAAAGATTAGGATAACTCAAAACAAAAAAAAAAAAGGGGGCTATATATATATACTCATGTTTTTTTTGAAAGTGGCTAAGAAAAAAAAAATAGCTTTCATTCAAGGCTTTAACAGATTCTTCATTTATGCTCTCTTAGGTTTTATTTTTGCACCTTTTTTACTTAATTGAGAAGTATTCTAAGGTGACTTATGTTTTTGAGCACTCTTTAAGGCTTAGAGTTAAGCCAAGTTGAGTATCTGAACTATTGTTGGAGTAAACAATAGGGGAACAATTATCTAGTGATAATTGGTGGACTTGGATCTAAGGGTTTAGGTTCAAGTGAGTACATCTCAAGGGTAGAATAGGTTCTACTTGTAATTGAGATTTATTGGCTCTTATTTTAGTGGATTTGTCTTTGCCAAATTGGAAGATATATCCAATTGGAACCGTGGTTTTTTTTTCCTCCTGTTGAGCCAAGGAGTTTTTTCCACGTTAATTTTTCTGGTGTTCTTTAAATTATGCTTATTGTCTTTGATCCAAAAATTCATAAAAATTTTATTCTATTAAAAGTTCACCTACTCAATTCAACCCCCCCTTCTTGAGTACTTCTGGGACACTAACACATATTCACTGAACCACTAGATGCCACTCCATTTCAGACAGTGTGTTCCAAGCTGGGCAAGCTGGATAATGCTCTAGCTTGCGGAGGGGTGTTAAGCTAGCAGATTACTCATTTGTACAATTAAGCACATGTGTTATTCTTGTATAGTTACCATTAGATTCAGTTACAGTTTGTTAGCTATTAGTTTGTTCTAGTTAATTCTAAAAGCTACTCTCTGTTCCTTTGTGTCTGTATATATATTTATCCATCATATCAATAAAGATAGAATGCTCATTTGATTCATTTTTTATTTTCTCCTACATAGCAGAGTTGGGTTTAAGGTTTTTGCTTCGTAGACTTTAGTTGCATGACCTAATCTTAGTTTTACAGTTAATGGGTTGCGCATGCCAACTCCTTTGTAATAGAGGAAGTTTGTTACTACTCTAGAACATTGAAATCCTCCTCCTTAAGCTTTAATCTTGAGCAACTATAGAGTGATTCTTCCTCCTTGAGTCTCATAGATAGACAAGGTAGAATGGAATTCAAATCTCATCCCTTGTAGACCAAATTTGGGTCTTTTGGGAAGAGCACAAAATATTGTCATTTTTGGTGAGTGACTTACATGTTAGAGATAACCCAGTTAATAATCTATTTATAATATAATAATTCTGAAGCACAGGCTATGTTAATGTCATTTTAGTAATTTAAGCTTCTAAGGTGTTGACAAATCTACAACTTCACCATTCTTACTTTAAGCCACGGTGGATTATTCTAAACAATCTGTGGTGTGTCTTCTCAGCTTCACGGATCAATAGTTTAAACTTGCAACGTCAGCGCACCTCATATGGCTCATTGATGAGCTCTTTAGTTGGTGTCCTCAATCCTCTCATCTCCATTTCTCTCGGACGTTATTATTTTCATGGCTCATTATATTTTCATCTCATGGCCATTGCCCATGAATAATACTTCCCCTTGATCTCGGATTTGACCTCATTGCCAATGACTTCTCCGACCCATTTCAAGTTGGCTAGGATCCGACAATGCCAACCCCGGCTTCTAGTTCTCTCCCTTGGACCACCATTGTACTGGGTTTAGGTTCTCAGATTTCCCTGTGACGATGAAGGCCTTGCCACAAGAGAACCTGACAATCATTAGAATCAACAATACATGAATGTTGAAAAGACACAATGAATGTTTGTCCTTCGAAAGGGGCGTGACGTCAAGATTGTTTGCTAGATTGTAGTTGGGTTTGTTCATTGACGATGTTGATGACAAAATTTGCGGCGAAGGAAGTACTGGAAGGCTCGCTTAAAAGCTCTATGGTTAGTCTTGGAGGATGAAAAACAACCTCTTCTTCACGTGAAAGAAGAAGCACTGGATTTGTGATTTATATATTTTAGTAGACAGTACAATATCTAATTCCTTTTTGATAAAACTGTACAAGTTATGATCTTTGAATCTTGACGAGATAAAACTGTCCTCCTTCCTTTTTGATATTGTAGAAGCAATTTTCAAAATGAATAGAATCAGGGCTGAAAGTCTGCAACTTCTTTTTTTAAAAAGCTCTTTTCACGCCTCCAGATAGCTTTTTGCAGCACATTGAATTTCCACTCTATGAATCTTTGCTCCTTTATAGAATGAACGGAAATAATTAAAGTAAAAACTTTTAAATCGTTTTCGTTTATTTGGTCTTTAATTATTAATATTTTTATTTAAGTTTAACTTTGACAAGAGAACATCACAATAAACTAAAAAATATTTAAGTCCTTAGTTTAATAATATAAAAGTATCCAAATTAAAATTTGCACTTGGTTGAAAAAGAAAAAATAACATGAAATTATAATATGGCACTATGGCACTATTGTTCTGCCGTCCACGCAACAAAACTACACAGCAATGCTAACTATCAAGTGACCAACTGACGACGTCTGGTGTGCCAAATACATATGGAAACTAAAATTTGAAGAATGCCGAACAAGGGGATAATAATCCCTAAGAAGAGCTGGTCGAGACCTGGGGGCGATATCACCCCCATAGAAAAGAAATAGCTCAAGACAAAGTAATACATCGGCGCTATCGTTAGACCGCCGAGTAGCCCACTTGGCATTAGAATATAGATTATCAAAGTTGATACCGAAAGGCCAATCGTGTTCACAACCGATATGCTCAAGAAAACAGAGTCAGTCATCACCGATTTTCCTGCGTTTCCTCGAGTCGTATCATTGAGGGAAAAAGTAGTATTCGTGTTATTAGCCCCAGCGTCAGCCATGGCCTCCGCCTCAGCCTGAAAAACTCCACCAGGAGGACTCAGTGCTCCTGCAAAGATGGCGGCTGCTACAAGGACAGCAACTACCAACAAAGCGTTGCGTTCGTCCTCTGTGATTTCCCCCCTGATGCGAAGTATATAAATGATTATTCTATCCATAACTGTGATCTTCGATCTTAGTTTATCTTCAAGGGTGGGAGCATCACCAACTGAGGAACCACTTTTAGCTCCAGCCCTCACTAATATATTCTCGATCTCTGCACTGCCAGCAATGTCTAATGCCGTTTTGTTCTCCAAATTCTTGGCCTTTAAATTGATCATCTTGTTACTCTTTATCAACAATCCAAGTGCCTGTGCAAACAAGAAATTCATGAACAACATAATTGATAGAGTTTAAATAGAGTCCAGTTGTTAAAAAAAAAAAAGAAAAAGAAAGAAAAATTACATTGAAAATGGATCTAAATTAAACTCTTACTACTATTAAAGGATACCTGTGAATCATTTAATTCTGCTGAAATGTGCAAAATGGTGTTGCCTGCCTCATCCTTCCGGCTCAGGATGGTTTTTGCTAAACGAATAGCACATCTGTGCTGAGTTCTCTTGAGCCAACCAACGAGGACTTCAAGAGCCTCGTACTGTTGATTTCTCACAGCAATATGCAGTGCAGTCTCGCTTCTTACAGTCACATCTTCAATGGAATCTGGGTAAGTGTTGAGGAAATTAGCTAAAAGGTCAATATCTCCAGTTTTACTTACCAAATGCAGTGGAGTCATTCCTTCTCTCCCTTTGACTCGGACGAGGGCTTTATTGATGTCTACAAAGCGAAGCACCATTCTCTTATGGCCTTGTTGTATGGCAAGGTGGATGGGGCTGAGTCCTTGCTGATTTAGCTTCGAAGCAAATGAAGGTTTCAATCCCATAATCTCGGCGGCAAACTGTAGATGCCCAGCAGACGCAGCAATATGCAAAGGAGTGTCAACAAATGGTATCTTATCCAAGTGCTCCAAAACGTGTGGATCCTGCCGAATCAGTGTGTAGAGAAGGTCTATATCTCCCACTTGAGCAGCAGCTCTCAACTGATCATTCATCATGTCTGCTAAGCTTCTTTCTTTGGAATGAAGGACAAAATAGGGACTTTGACAATTAATTAAGAATATGTGTGCTGCAACAGCAATAAGAACAAATAATCATTGCAAGTTAATTAAGAGATAATAACAAACACAACACAATGAATTAAACCAAAAAATACCGGGCCACATGAGAGTCTAACAAGCAAGCAGCACTATAATGATCATGTAAAGTTTATAACCACCAAATCTTAGTTTTCTATTGCGAACAACCCACCAAGGAGAAGCTTGAGAAATAGAAAGAGAAAGAATAAAACTAACAATAAACAAAGCACAGCAGACCTAAGCAAGGAGTATCTAAACAACAGATGATTCTCTCCCATGGCCCTTATGATAAGACTGCACAGTTACAGAAGTGTCTCCGTTTTTGCTGTTTCTGGTCTCTTTTCGGTTCGCGCATTTATAGCCGGAATCCGGAAAATAAAATTCATAATATAATATATATAATACTTTTAGGCTTTTTGACATGTGTTACATTAATTAACAGTAAATATATTTTTTAAAACATGTGTTTATTAATATTTTAAAAATATATAATAATTTATCTATATTTGGAATTAAATGTCTTGCATTTTTTAAACCATGAAAATATCGATTGCCACAACCACTATTGACATTATCATCACCATGCACTAGACTCCATCACATTCAACAGAGAAATTATTGTCAGCAGCACTCAGCAGCACTTCCGAAAACCCCACCCCCATTGTGTCCACCGCCGCCATGTATCCATCAACCATAATTTTCTCATTGAATTTTTATTTTCCCCATTCTATTATTGTCTAATTTGTCATACCAAATATATTGATGAAATGGACTAATCACTAGTCATTTAATTTATTCCTTTTTTCTGGGTAAGTCCTTTAATTTATTCTTGATTGTACCCAAAATTTTAGGTGGAAACTATTATTCAATTTATTTATTTTTCTATTCCCATTAACATTTTTATTCACACAAAACTCATTCCAATGTACTAAGCATGTATAATTAAAGGTTATATAAAATGGAACTTCCCTCATTTGGTCTCACATTTTGTATTTTTTAAAATTTTATTATTATTTAATTTTTTATAAATGAAAACAAAGATAAAAATATCAACTAGAACTATAAAGAAAGTTATAAGAAGTTATTTTTAAAATTTAAATACATTTCAAATAGTAATTATATTAGTTATCAAAAAATAATTATACTAATTAAAAGAGAAAGTGCAAATTTAGAGGCAATTTAGTGCATCTGATTTTGCTAATTTTTATAATGTGCATATCAGGATTTTTAGTCTAATTTGCTGTTAATTAGACAATGGAAAAAAAAATTAAGTTAGGCTTGAATTTTTTTTTTTAAATAAAGTATTTGACCAAATATTGATTGAACTAAAATGAATTAAGCAAATTAAGATTGGTTGAGTTTAATTCAGTTATCCAATCAAAACCAAATCGATAGGTTTCCAATGTAAAAAAAAATCAATTGTTTGTTTCAGATTATTTTTTCCTCCAAAACTAAATCAATTTAAACTATAAACACTCTTATAATATATTATAAGTCATTTATCATTAAAAAGAAAATAAATCAATAACACAAATCATCAGGTAGGACGGGAAAATTATTAATCTGACTTGAGATGTATCTCCATAAAAATTCATGCATCATGGGCATAACTTTTTTTAGTTGACCAATGCAATTGTAAAACACATACTTAAAATCACATACAATCATCATATTTCTACTCATATCTTTTTTTTGGTGATATAAAATGACCCTCGATTAAACCAATTGATCCATTAACCACTCTTCTTTCTGATTCTCTAAATTTTCAAAACATTGCTTTAACATTCATTACCATGTTTCGTTCCACATTTCAGCAGAATTAAATGATTTACAGGTATCCTTTTATCTATATTTAGAATTATAGTGCTCCTTAAATAGTAGTAAGAGTTTAATTTTAATCCATTTTTAATGTAATTTTTCTTTCTTTTTTTTTTGACAACTGGACTATATTTAAACTCTATCAATTATGTTGTTCATGAATTTCTTGTTTGCAGAGGCACTTGAATTGTTGATAAAAAGTAACAAGATGATCAATTTAAAGGCCAAGAATTTGAAGGCCAAGATCATAAAGGTGTTAAAAAAATAATTAATACTTTTTTTAATATTATTAAATAATAAATATTTTTAAATAAAAAAATCTTCTTATATGATAAATAAAAGAGTTTTGTTATATCTTCTTAAATTTTTTTTTTTAAGTAATCTTCATAATATTTTATAAAGTAAGTATTAAATAAAAAATAAAATATTTAATATTTTAAAAATATAAAAATATTTAATACTTATTTTATTTAATAATTAAAAAAATATTAAAAAATAAATTAAGAAAGTGTAAAATAATTTCAAATAGAAATGAACGAAAGAAATACTTAAAATAATTTGCTTTTTCTTTTTCTCATTACATGTGCTTTTCCTTTTTAAGGTGAGAGCCGAGAGGATGCTGATCCCTAAGAAATGGAAAACGAAAGATACATGCATTGATGGAGGTGGGGAAAAAAATTATCTTATTAAAGACAAATTATTATATGTTTTTAAAATATTAATAAACACATATTTTAAGAAACATATTTACTGTTAATTTTAAAAAAATTATATAAAATTTACGTTAATAATTTAAAATTAATAATAAAAATATTTTTTAGAGTATATATTTATTATAGTTTAAATACATGTAATAATTTATCCTAGGAAGGAGAAACGTGTTCTCCGCAAACATAAGGACTCGTGTATTATCGTGCAGTGGCGTCTGGTTGGTTTATTGTTTGAATGCCTGTGTTTGGAATAGTTGAGTGTCCAGAATAATTTCAGAGGAAATAAATTCTCTTTTTGATTGTGTGTTCTGTATGCATGTGTTTTAAAGAATATTTATATTCTCCAAACTTATTCTTTTAATTATTAAATAAAATAAGTATTAAATATTTTTTATATTTTTAAGATATTAAATATTTTATTTTTTTATTTAATACTTACTTTATTAAATATTAAAAAAAAATTTAAGAGAATATAACAAACTCTATTTTAAATTAAGTTATAGTTTTAATCTTTTTATTTTAGAAAAATAAGTTATTTAGTTTCTTTATTTTTCAAATGAATGATTTAATATCTTTATTTTTTTAAAATAAGTATTTTGGTCCCTTCATTTGTGTGTTGTTAAAATTTTAACAAAATATATTGACATGACATTAAGAAATCAACTTGATTACAGTTTAGCTCCTTTATTTTATCAAAATAAATCATTTGTTCCCAAAATTTAAAAATATTTAATACTTAAATAAATAAAATTCTATTATATATACTATAACTAAATTTGTATTCTTGCAATACACAGTAAATTTATTATAAAAAATAAATAAAATTATTATTAATTAGTAATAATTATCTTACTAAATTTTTTTAAAAATATTTATTTAAATTAAAAGACTATAAAATACAAAATCCATTAAGCTAATTAAATAATTGAGCATAAATATGTGATTATAATTATAGATACATGCTAGTTATGATAAATGAGAAAGAGTCAGTAAATAGTTTTATTTTAGCAAGAGAACCAACTAAAACTAATAATTATTGTGATTTAAAATAACAAAGACTAATATTTACATCATATCTCTTCACACTAATACTTTTGTTTAAAGAGCTTGTATAAAAAGATATATTATCTCATTATAAATAACAACCAGATAAATATAAATTGATTAAATTCATCTATAAAAAACGAAAAAGTCAGAGTCACAGTATATAATATTCATCATAGAATTATAGAAATCATATATAAAGTCAAGAAACTAAATGCAAACTCCTTAAAGGCCAAACACATAAATTTGATTTAAAAAGAAAATCTGAAAACCAATATATGTAAAAAAGAGCTTGCATATGTTTTTCAATCTTTTTCTACTTTAATAATTTTTTATAACTTGCAAGAGAACATCTGTGATGGAAATTTGGACTTGCATCGAAACTGTCATCAGTTATTGCCAAACTTTTATTATTGACTCTTTTTCCAGGTGTAAGAGTATTCATTGAAGTTATATCAACATCATTTTCTTTTCAAAAAGAAAATGATTCTTATAACATATAAAAAAAAAGAATTTGTGATCAATGGCAAGGAAAAAAATTTGCAAATGATTACTTAAAGTACAATCTAAAAAATGGTTCCTAACCTTCTCAATGTCATCAATGAGGTTAGCACCATTCATATGTGCTGATTGACATTTATTGATAGAAACCTAACATTTGTATATATAAACAAATAAGTTGAAAATTTTAAAAATAAATTAAAAACTAAAACACTAAATAGAGTTTCATATTAGACTACACTGGAGATCAAAGAATTAAGATCAACAAATGATGATATTAGAAAATCATCATCAATCATTTTTAAAATAGTATAAGTAGTATGAGTAAAGTTGTCAGACTTCTTAATATGAATTTTAAATAAAAAAATTTTTCATAAAAATTATTCAATCAAATATCATTTATATCTCCTCTTTAAAAAAAGCATGATAATTTTAGACACTACCAGACATAAAATAAATATACTTTAAAAATAGATAATAAAATAAAATATATTACTGCCATAATAATTCTTCTCTCAAATCAGTAACAATCCTTTTGATAAAGTTATAAACAATATTATTAAATAAAACAAATGAAGCACTTCTCCATCGTCATCAATTACAGTGAGATGCACTTTAAAAATATCAAAGAGACTTTTAAAAAAATTCGGTAATTAATGATTACATGTAATTATTGAATTAATATAAAATGTAATTCATAATTAACAAAAATCTATTAAATACTTATAGAAAAAATTTAAAAAAAGAAAATTATATGAAAAATTGTTGAGATGAAAAAAAAAAAGTCTGTATGAGTAGCAAAATTTTTTTGAGAAGATTATTACTTATATATATTATAATAGATATAATGTGAATGATTTTAATTTAATAAAAAAATATTTAAAATTAATTTAAATATTTATGGATACAAATTATCTCATTTAATTCTTTGTACACACACACACACACACACATATATATACTACAAAATGATAATAATTGATTAACTCAAATTACCTAAATTAAATAAAAGTTATTACTCACATAATTAAAATTTAATTGCTTATGAATCATAACTGAGGAACCAAACAGATTATTTTCAAACTAGGAAGACAATAACTTATTTTCAAAACCAGAGACAAAATAATTCATTTTATTAATTTTGATTAAAGATTTGGGTCCATTTGGGAGCTTGAAATCCTAAGCATGTTGACAAAATATAATTTTATGTATTTGCTATTAATTTAATATTATATTTGTTTATTGAGAAAAGTCATCTATATTTTTTATAATTATTACCTAACTTAGATAATTTGAATTAATAATTAAGGATCATTCCTTATAGTTTTAATTTATATTTTATAAGAAAAAGAAAAAAATAAAATTATATATATCCATGAATATATTATCTTTATGTAGGTTTTTTATTTATTATTAAGTAAAATTAGTAAATATCTTCTTATTAAAATTAACACGTGAGATTAAATTATATAATATAATAAAATTTTATTTATTTAAATATTAAAATATATTTCATATTGGGAATCAAATTGTTCATTTTGTTAAAATAAAAGGATTAAAACTATAATTAATCCTATTTTTAAACATTATGTCAACATTTATCGTTAAGTTTTTAATGATAAATTAACATATGGATCAAAAGTACTTATTTTGTGAAAATAGATGATCAAATAATTTATTTTTAACATAAAAAAATTAAATCATTTATTTTATTAAAATAGAGAGACTAAAATTACAATTAAGTCTTTAAATTATATTTTAGTTTAACGTGTAAAATTTGTCCCAATCTAAGACCATTTTTTACATATTTAAAAAAATATATTAAAAAGATTCGTAGAAATCATCATTCACTGACTTCTCACAAATAAAAAAGTATTTCATTTTATTAATTATTTTGTATATAAAAAATAAAAAAAGCTAAAAAGATCGAACGACAAAATAAAAGATAAAGAGGTCAAGTGATTTCACTGTACAACAAAAAACGAAATATAAATATTTTAAATATTCATGGATACAAATTATCTCATTTAATTATTTTTTTATATATATAAATTATAAAAAATGATAACAAATGATTAACTCAAATTACTTAAATTGAATAAAAGTCACTACTCATGTAATTAAAATTTAATTACATATAAATTATAACTGAGGAACTAAACAGTTTATTTTTGAATTAAGGAGACAATAGCTTATTTTTAAAATTAGAGACTAAATTATTCATTTTATTAATTTTGATTAAAGGTTTGAGTTTATTTGAGATCTTGAAATCCCAAGCCTATTGACATACTATAATTTTAAGTATTTGCTATTAATTTAATATTATATGCATTTATTGAGAAAAAATCATTTACCATTTTGATTTAGTAATAACTTAGCTTTTAGCTAACTTAGAATAATTTGAGTTAATAATTAAGGATCATTCCTTGTAGTTTCAATTTATATTTAATAATTAAAAAGAATAAAATAAAATTACATGTATCTATGAATATATTATTTTATGTAGGCTTTTTTATTTATTATTAAATAGAATTAGTAAATAACTTCCTATTAAAATTAACTCATAAGATTATATTATATAATAAAATTTTATTTATTTAAATATTAAAATATTTTCAAATTAAGGATCAAATTATTTATTTTATTAAAATAACATAACTAAAATTATAATTAATTATATTTTTAAATGTCATGTCAATATTTTTTATTAAATTTTTAACGACACATTATCAAATGAACCAAAAAATATTTATTTTATAAAAATAAATGATTAAATAATTTATTTTTAAA
>NSJW01000139.1:0-56495 GCA_019955255.1 Castanospermum australe | reverse complement strand
TTTCTCTTTTGTGCATTCCAATTGAACACTTCCAAATTGGTTGAATTTTGCTGATGATGGGAGGTCATTGCTAAATCCTAGTTCAAGACTTTTGTTACTAACCGATTGGAATAAGTTTTAAATCTTGCCACCCTTCCAAAACAGAAAGGCAACTTCAAAGATTATAGCTAAGGAAAAGCTACCCGTTTTCCATTTTATTTTATGCTTTACCTTACATATCATACTAACCTTGATTGAACACATGAAAATCCTGGTCCTGTCCTAATTAATTTAGGGGATTCTTCCCTAAAAGTTTCTTGTCCCAAGAAGGTTCATTAAGGTTCCTTTGCTTGGATCTTGAACCTGAGCCTATTGTAGCTTACTCCCCAACGATTAGTTCTTAATGTGTTTGAAGTGGAAACTTGACAGTACTTTGCTAAAAGAAGGTCTCCCTCCTTCATTAAGCTTCAAATATCTTTTACCTTTTTGGACATCCATAAGAACTTGCAAGTATTGGAGGAATTTCTAAGCTCTCTATTCCTGCCTAAGTCTACTATACAAGATAACTTCTGGTTTGCCTTGAAGTCCTTAGTCTGACAAGAACAGCTGATAGAATAAAATGATGAAGTTCAGGAGTTGTTGTTAAAGTCTTCAACTAGATTTAATTATCTCTAGCTCAAAAGGAGGCTTGCTTTTAAACAACAATAAACAGGAAAAAGGAACTTCAAGACCTCCAAAAACTAGCAAACTAATCAGAGGCACTCATGAAAAGGTATTCTGAAATTGAAACCCTTGATCTAGCCTTCCAAAATCAAATTAATCAAGCAAGGAAGAGCTTTCTAGGAAGTAAAAGAAGATCAAGCTCCTTTCAGCCAAAGTTAATCTCATGGAGAACTCTTTGCAATTTGAATGCAGGCAACTTCACGATGAGAAGCAAACGTTGTTTCATGAAAGTAAGGCCATTGAGAAGAACTTGATTCCTATATGGCACAATAAAATTTTCTATGAGCAAGAAAAAGTGCTTGGAAAAGCTAGCCTGTTAGAGGTTGAGAAGGCATGAGGAGCACGTAAAGTAGAATATGATCAAGTGAAGGCAGCCAGACTAGCTACCAAGTAGCAACTCTTGGAAGGAAGGCAAACAAATACTGAATTAGAAAAGGTTAATAAGGCCACTCTTATGGAGGAGGGCTTACCAAGGACCCTTAAAGGACCAGACTAAATCAGCAAGAAACATTGGAAGTTCCAAGGAAAAACCTTAACTAGAGGAATTCCCAAAACCTTTGTTTGCCTTCTATGTCTTAAGAGCTATTTCTTTTTCTATATCTTGATAACTACTGTGGCTAGCTTATGGCCATAGTTTGGATTTTTTATTTGGACTAACTGCTACAATTTTGGTAATGATTTTGGTGGTCAGCTGCCTACTTTCTTTTTTATTAGCTTTTAGAAGTGGAGGGGAAAATATAATCAAGGTGTTTTTCATTTACATTCTTTGTATGTTCTTCACCATTTATATCCATTAAATAGTAGGCACCTCATGGTAAAACTCAACTGGCTTTAAATGGTCCTTCCTAGTTAGCTTACATTTTACTAAATTCTTTTCTCCTTTGCTCCAATAGGCAAAACAATTTTCCACACCAGACTACCTTCATTGAACTTTTGGGGCTGAACCTTTTTATTATAAAAAGAAGCCACTTGAAATGTTATTCACATGGATTCATTTGAATGCTAGAAGTTGATTCATATCTGTTTCGTCTATCTCCCTATGCATTGCATTGCAAGTAATCTTAAGGCCTTAAGGCATTTTACTTAGCTACTCTAGTGGATTGTACAACTATCTGCAATGGAATGACTGCATCATGGCCGAAGGCTAACGTAAAAGGTGTAGCTGCAGTAGTTGTTCATTTTGGATATGCCCAAAGGGCTTATAGTAATGTTTTATGCTAGTTCCTTGGCTTATTTTCAATATTTTGCTTTATCAGGCTAATGATGACTTGATTGGTTGTTTCGGCCTGCCTATTTGCTTGCGCATAATAAGTAAATAAATATATTATTTTTGATTCCAAATTGCTCCACGAAAGGCTAACACCTTGTCTCTAATGAACGTGGTGCCCAGGTTAGTTATGATGGTCTGGGTGAATGCTAAAGATATATATTATGTGCTCCTTAATGAATTTGATGACATCCTTCTGTGTCACAGCCATTAAAGGCACCACTTCAACCTATTTTGTGAAGTAGTCTGTAGATAAAAGGATGAAGCTCTGCTATTTTTTTTAATGACGGGGGATAGCTTTTCCAAATAACATCCATAGGGCCAATTGTGAAATAGGCCAACGTTTAATGATGTGATTGAGCTCAATAGCTAGAACGTGTTGAATTTGGCCATGTTTCTCACATTGCCTTGTAGCTCTTGGCATATTGCACACAATCCTTTGACATAGAGGGCTAGAAAAACCAATGATGCGATGCAATAGCCATTGCATCTTAGGCCTGTCCTGATAAGCTCCACAAAGTCCCTCATGTACCTCTCTTATAGCTTTTAAGGTGTCCTCATGGCTTAAACAGAGAAGAAGTAAACCTTCTAAATTCTCTTTATATAGCTTCCCTTCTATGAGGTAATACCCTAATGCCTTTTTTCTAGTAGAGCATCTACTTTGGAATTCAATTGACTAAGATAGGATACTGGCTCATCTCATCAGTCATTTTGGTTCCAGACTTGACATATAGTCCTTGCTTGTTTAGGGGGATCGATTGCTTCTTTTTGAGAAACTAGAGTCTATGATTTGTATCCAAATGCACATTATGGCAACTCATTAGCTTCTTTATTAGCACTCATGGGTACATGCACAAAGACTAAATCAACCAAATATTTTAATAGCTCCAAGTCTAGCTTATATTATTTGGCCAACTTCAAGTAGGTACATTGGTACTTCCTAGTTAGCTATTTGATAACCAATTGGCTAGCATTCACATATTTAGCCCCTGTGCATTTAGTGTTAGCAGGCCAAGAATGAGAGCTTCATACTTAGCTTGGTTATTGGAGCAGCTATTGGCCAATTCAAGTCTAAACCTCCCCCACTTACTTGAGGGATTGGTTATGATTATCCCAGTGCCAATACTTGCTGTCGCAAATGACTTATCAAAGTGCAATAACCAATAGGGTAATTCAACGTAGCTATGGGGATCAACTATTGGGTCTTGTACGTCTATGCAAGGATGCTCAGCTAAGAAGTTAGCCAGAGCTTGACCTTTCTTAGTCTAAAGAGTAAGTATATTCTAAGTACAATATGTAACACCCTATCTAGTATAGGCATTGTGTTATGTGTTATAAAAAAAATAAGCAATTAAAAAAATTCAATTAATTTAATATTTAATTTAATCATTTAATTTAAGATTATATGACTATTTTAATAAAAGAATTTATTAAATCATTTAACTTATTTAATCGATTATGTATCCTTATTTGATTATTCTTAATGAATAAAATTTCAGATTACGTACCTAAAAATCTAAGATTTAATACTGATCCATAAATTGTTAATCACGTAATAAATAAACTTTTCTTAATATATAAAAATATTTGATTACGTAACATTTACTATAAATGTAATTCATTTCTTTTATTTGTTTACGAGTCTAATATTTGCATAAAATTCTAAATTTATCTTTAACCCCAATGAACCATTAAATTCCAACTCCTCCATACACAAAGACGTATATAAATTTCAATCATACACTAAATAAAAACATAAATTGATACATTAGCATTTATAAGTGTTTAGAACACATAAACATACATTTGTCTATATTTTACATCAAAAGCATGCTAACATTAGATTTCCACTTGCACATGGGACTATGTAAATATCTACATCAAAAAAATATACTTGGCCTCACTAGGCCATGCAGGAAGGAAATTTTATGTTAACACACTACATACTACATAAGTATCACACACACCATCTATATGTCACGTTCTGAACGAAAGTGTCCAGCTCAGGAGAGAGTAAACTAAATCCATATCTATCACCAGCAATACAAACGCCCTCATCTTCAGTTTTTGACAGCATAGGAGGTTCTGGAAACACCATAATCTATAGGGATGAGAAATATAATTTCTCAGTAGTTACTCAGATATATAAAAACATGTTAATTAAAACTTTATAGCATTTTTGGTTGTATGTCATAACAGAAAACACAGTTTTATAGTTAGTTAATAATTTGAATATCGGATAATAAGTGACAACTAGTCCAAACATAAAACTTTTCTCTTAATTACATGCTTCACTATTCTTGAACTAGGGCTTAACCCACTTTTTAGTACTCTTTGCCTACATTGTCCATAACTTTAATTGTTTCAATTTCAATGAACCATTGGCTCAGTTGAGAATTCTCCTTGGCATAGGGCATCCCCTAAACTTTGAGTGGCCATTCCACACTTACTAGTGAATTCCACTCAACTATCCACATCTCTAGTGGACCATATCCATAAAGTGGACCTAAACACATGTAGGACTTCTCATGGACTTCTTCTATGATATCTTATTAGAAATTCTTTTCTAATCTTTTCGGATTACCTCAAATTCATTTTCTTTACTAGAAGATCATATCTAAGCTTAGCTTATTTCTTTCACTTTGATTAAAGTGAACATGTAATTAATTTGAGGGTGAATTGAAGGCATTCATTGCTTTCACATAACATTATCTATGAGAACAAATCTCTAATTCACCTCAAATTCACTACTTAGTAGTTTTGGCATAAGCATAACCTAATGGTTCATATGAAAACTATCCATGCCCTTTTCCCTCCTAGTGTGGCTGTGACTTCACGTAAGGTTTCTTAGGGTTTTTATTTCACTTTCTCCATTCAAATGCATCAAAGGTTCCCAAAAACACATAATCACCTCAAGATTAAATAGTTTTGTGTCCATATCTACCCAAAACCACTCAAGGCCGTGGGCTATGTTTAGGGTGCTAGGGACCCTAATTTTCATATATTGGCTTAGAATACATTAAACTTACTCTAAGTTACTCAAAATTCACTCAAGCTCATATTAACCCATGCCATTGCCTATTGACCCTAGTTTGGCTGTGACTTGATTAATCATGCACCATGGTCTCTAATTTAATCTTCTAATATACATTCATTCAATTAATGATAAAACACCCTAACATTACCATTTGTTAACTAAATCACACAACTTCACTTAAAAATCTCCACATGGCCAAAAGCTAGTGGAGGGAGAAATCTCAGTAACACAAGTCATCTATAATTAAATTAATATAGTATCATACTAATACACCCTAAAAATCAAACTTCCAATATTTACTAACAAGATTATAACCAAATCAATTAAATCATCAAAATTTCCCCTCTAATCCTATCCATGGTTGTGAGCCATATAATCATCAACTTGCATGATTTTCAATCAGTTTAAAAATAATCATCAATAAAACAAGTATAAAACACTCTTTATTAAAACTAAATGTTAAATAAGAAAAATCATAAGGATTCCCTATGAAACCCTAACTTGGCTGTGGACCATAGGGCCATTGTTTCATGATTTTAAGTGATTTCAACAAGATTCATGTATAAAATAAGCCTAAATCACTCTATAAAGCTCATAATCACACATAATCCTCACACTGAAACCGTAGAAGAATTTTTCATTAAAACCCTAACTATTGCTACTTGGAGAAAATTACAATCCACTAAAAGGTAAGCTTACAAGCTTCATAAAACTAGTTGATCTAGTCACTAATCACCCATAAACCAAATAAGAACTCAAGAAAGAGGAAGTTCTATGGATTCAAGAACATTAACCCACCATGAAAGCTATGGATTTTCAAGAGAAAAAGAGTGGATTAGAATCCCTACCTCTTGCAAATCCACTTGTCTTTGGTTTTTGGCACTTTTCTTCTTTTTCCTTTTTTTTTTTCTTCTTCCTCCTCTCCTCTACCACTTGGCTGTGCACCTTTCTCTTCTTTCCTTCTCTTTTCTTTTCTTTCTCTTCTCTTCTCCTTTCCTATCTTGGCCGTGGGATTAGGAACTCATGGGGAAATTAGTGGGTTTGTTTATTATTCTTTAATCTCTTTTGTCTTGTTAGACAACCAATGGAATGCCTTGCTTTAGCTAGGCCTTTATCTTAATCATGATGGCCTTTTAGGTTAGATTAAAACTAGGTTAGTTATATTTGAAACTAAATGAGAAGAACGAAATAATGTTTGGTTACTTTCTAATGATAACTTAATTTTAACCAATTAAAAATCACCACTTGTCATATTTCTGCTTGGCCATTTTTGGCCAATTGTGTGTTTACACATGTAAACTCCTCCAAATGTCACATTTTAGTTGGGTTAGATTATGCTTAATTTCACTTATTTTAATTAATAAGTATTTAGAAGCTAATTAATAAATTTAGTTATCAATTTGGCTTTGTTTTTAAAAATTTTTTACTAGACAAAAATGTCTTTGTTCACAAACTCAAAATTAATAAATTGTCACTGTATAATTTTCATTATTCTCTTCAGAATATTTCAACTATTTTTAATTTTTTTTCTGGGTAATTTTTAATGCTTCTCTTTTATTCAAAAAATAAAACAAAAATAACTAATAGTTAAATAGAGCAAATAATAATGACAAAATAATAAAACGAACATTAAAACTAATTTAAGACTTTTATAATTCATATTTACTTAAATAGGGATGTTACATAACAGATAATTGAATAATATTAATTTTTTAAATTACAATAATTGTTCTCGACAACAAGTAATATTGTAGTTTATCACAAGGCATGATATAAAGACAAATATAATTTTTCAAGCGGAGTATATCTAGTTTTTACATCTGTTAAAACAAGTAATAAATGATTCTTTCTATGTCATCTTCTGCATCTTGGGCCAAGAAAGCCCAAATTAAGTTTTGTGTAGCAAATATGTATAGTTTTAGCGGCCTTTTGTTGGAGGGTGACACCAAAGCTGGTGGCCGAGTGAGACATTGCTTAATATTTTCAAACGTTTTTGCTCTTCACCCCACATGAATTTTTCATCACTCTTAAGCCTCAAACAACTTGGAGAAGGCTTGCAACTTGTCACCTGAATTTGCTATAAACTTCTTAAGAAAATTGATCTAGCCGATGAGACTTTGAAATTCCCTCTTGTTGGTTGGCTGCCTAGCTTCAAGTATTGCTTTAGCTTTGTTCTTATCAACCTATATGCCTTTCTTATGTACTAGGAATCTGAAGAAATTTTCGGCTGAGATGCTGAATGCACATTTTGAGGAATTCATCTTTAAGTTAAACTTTCACATGCGTAGGAAGGGTTTCTCAAGATTGACCAAGTGGTGCTCTTTGCTACGGGACTTTACCACAATATAATCTATGTATACTTCTATGATACTTGCCAATCAAGTTGTGGAAGATTGTATTCACTTGCTAGCTGATATGTGGCTCTAGCATTCTTGAGGACAAACGACATTACTACCCATTCGAATTCGAATGTATTGATTATCCCTGGGCATTTGAATGTCGTCTTTAATACATCCTCTTTAGCTATTTAGATCTGATTGTAGCCCGGAATAACCGTTCATGAGAGAAAGAATTTCATGGGTTAGACTAATATTTTTTTTTTATATTTGTGTTTATTATACATATTTTTTTATTGAAAATTTATATAAAAAGTTTTATACTAAAAAACTAATATAATTAAATAGTTGATTTACTAATTATTTTATTAAATTATTTTTGTCTAGTCATATATGTTGATAAAATTAGAAAAATATATTTATTTATTATAGTTGAAGTCTTCAATTTACAATTTTAAATGATTGGATAAAGAAATATTCAATTTAATTTGTATCAAATAAACACTTTTTTTTTCTTTATTTTCTAACATTTACAACGGAGTATGGTTAGAAACGACATTTGATCACAAAACATTCGTGAGTTGCTAATTTAGTTAACAAAATTGTTAGAGTTGATAAAATTTTAAATTTAGTTATAATATTATTTTTAAAAGGATGAGGATCCACTTTATTACAAGAGTAAGTCTTATTACCCTTACAATTATGGATAATTTTTTTCTAAACGTTGAATCTCAACAATCCAACTGTTGAAACAAAAGTTCTTATAAAGTAGATCAAGTTTAATAAATTTAATAAAATTTTAAAATAAATTAGTACTTCATCTAACTATTTTATTTTAATGTATAATACATTTTTCAAAATATATACGTAAAGAGTGGATCCTCACCCTTTTAAAAAAAATATATAAAAATCATAATTTTTTTTTGTTGATTTGGTTCCTCTTAAAGTAAGGGGTTTAATTTATATAGTAAAGTAAAGAGTATTAACCATTGATGAGAAAATTAGAAAAATAAATTTTAATAACCTCATAATTTTTTAGCACTCCTGATATTTCGATTTCTCGTAAAATATTTTATTATATTTCTGCTCTTGTTTGCGAGAAACATTTGTAATCTCTATTTTCATAGCCTTTAGTAACTTCCAAACCAAATTCAACACCTTGCAAGCGACTTTACTTTCCCAAAGGTGTTTGTAATCAGCTGGAGCAAATTAACTGAAATATTTTTTGGCTTGATATATTTTTAATTTAATTTGTATAATTATCACGATACTATTATGTGATTCATAAAATTTAAACTCGATATATTTGTCTTTAGTTCGATGGCCACCTATTTAGTAGTAACTGGGTTAGTCTCTCTCTCCCCTAATTATCTGAGTTCAAACTCCAAATATAGGTTCAACGAATCAAGGACTTACATAATTGGTTACAACGATAAAAAGTACTTATGCCATTTTTTATGCATTTTTTATTCAGTTAAGTAAACCAAATAATACTCATTTTCTCTAGATTCTGCTTAAGATTCTCAAAATCATGCCAATTTAATTATTTTAAATAACTTAATTAATTGCTTTTTCAAGAATTAGGATAATAATGATATCATTTATGTCTAAGATAGTTTTAGTAATTTACTAGTTAATTGAACTGTGCGTTGCACAAGTTTTTATTATTTTATATTTATCATTTTATTATAAGTAATTCTTATATGCATAATTAATATTTTAAAAATGTTAATTTCTTTTCTTGTTAACACTTTACAATTTAATATTTTTTCTATAAGTTATTATCCTTACTTGAATGGTTTTTTCTTAGCGAAATTTATATCCTAATTATTTTCTTTTTTAATTTCACAATTCCATTTTTTTCTTTTAAAAGAGTTAATATGCATTTAATAATATAATTTTTTTAAAAAATAATATTTAACAATACTATTAATTGTTTCTGAGTTAATATGCATATTAATTAATTAATAATATGATTTTTTAAAAAATAATATTGAATAATATTACTTAAATTGTTTCTCAAGACAATTTTTCATATGTATTGTTTTTTAAAATATAAATAAATACTAATTATTAGATTAGATACTCATAAACATTTAATATGTTTTAAATTTGATATGTATGCTTATCACGATAGTATCACATGATTAATAAAATTTAGTCTCAAATATATCCGTCTTTAATTTGGTGGCTACCTATTTGGTAATAAGGGAGTATTCTCCCTCCTGTGATTAGCAAGTTTGAACTCCAAATACACCAAAAAAAATATACATAAATATCTTGAACCAAATCAGGAAATAAACATAGGTTCAAGGAATCAAGGAAGTACATATACATGAAAATTGTTAGATATGGCTGGAAAAAGTAATTATGCTTTTTTTTATTAAATTAAGTAAAAGAAATAGTACTCATTTTTTTTAGATTCTGCAAATGAATGTGATATTTATTAAGCATCTTTGTTACCTTCTTAATCAAGATTAAGATTTTTAAAATCATGCCATTTAATTATTTTAAGAATATTGCTACTCAGCCTGAAAAAAATTACCTGAATATAATTTGCCAGAATGAGGTGGCAATTCATTTAAGTAAGATGTCAAATGTAAGTTTTATTACGTATAATTAATATATTTTAAACAAATTAAAAATGACATTTTTCTTTTATCCCTGCTCACTTGCTTCTAACTTACTCTGTCATTCTCATTCTTTAACTTGTTTAAAATACCCCCTCTCCAAATCTTTTTCTATTTTTTTTTCAATTAAATGAAAAAAAGAATATTAAGTTTAATTGGAATTGAAGGAAAACTACCTCTAACATGATCTTCATAATCAAATTTATATTTTTCAACTTCATTAGGTTTGGGTTGTGTCTGTTCTTTATGGAATTTCAAGTTCTTGATCGTGATAACACGCTGAGTCTTGCAATCTCACTTTTGTTGTATCAGTCTCTTCCTGATTATTTTTTTTTGTGTGAAAGCAACACAAAGCAAGAATATATAGATAAATCAGTGCATCAACACTTACTTTGCCTCTTAAACTTTTACTTATTGCCATCTCTATTAATTGATTTTCATTGCTCTGTTTTGGGTGCCAAAAAATTAGGAGAAAACCAAGAATTAGCGTGTCCAGAAAATTGTTTGCCTAGAATGCTCATCCAGAACAAATTTAAATTCCTTCTTGTTTCCAAACGTTGGAGTTTTTAGCAAGGTAGTCTTACCCAACCAATAATTAAAAATGGACGTGTCAGTAATTAGAACTTTTAGTAGACATACTTGGTGGAGAATTCTTTGTAGTGAGTGACATTGTTATGTGTTGAGCTCATTGTAAATGTTACCTGCGACGGCGCTGAGGCTGAAATATTTCATTGAGAGACAAAGGAGATTAATGTTGGGATTGAACTTTGGGGAAGATGTGGAGCAGATGATTTAGATTTAATTTTGAGAGTGAAAGGAGAAGAGACACGAAGAAGAGGAAGTGATAGGAGAAAAATTGTGATATAACTCCAAGTTATCACATAAGATGCCAAATAATTCGGGTATCAATAATTTGGGCAATTTTTCTGGCTAAATAGTATTATTGTTATTTTAAATGACTAATTAATTGCTTTTTGAGGAATTAGGATAATAATGATATCATTTATGTCTAAGATAGTTTTAGTAATTTACTTGGTAAATTGAATTGTGCGTTGCACAGGTTTTATTCATTAGTTTATATTTATCAATTTATTATAAGTAATTCTTATATGCATGGTTATTAAAATCTCAAGTTAACTCTTAAATTCTTATAAGGTTTACTTATCTTCAGAAATACAAAATCGAGTTTATTCACATGTAAACTCTATTTTTGGTAAACTCTTACGAAGTTTAATTAAACTCTGATAAAATCAGTAAGTCCTTGATTCTAACAAAGAGTTTATGAGTTTAGATTTGCTCATGATTTTAGCCTTAAAGCAAATAACCTTGATTGAATTTGTTGAATACTTGAGGTTGAGTTATGCCATATTCTACAATATGTATTGGGTTAGTTTAAGCTTAATTTTATTTTTTAATTTTTTTTCTTATTATGTTTTAACAAACTATAAAATACTATAATTGACTAGGTTAGATATGATATAACAGTTGGATCATGTATTGACGTTATGTGTTACTTTATTATTTTTGTTTGCTTTATTATGGAGGTTGAAATGTTGAATATTGATTAAGGATATTCTATTAAATTATGTTTGGATATTAGAATATGCATTTTAAATATTATTTTTTAAGAATGTAAACTTGTAAAATGAATTTATGATTCAAGTTTACGGAGTCGAGTTTAAGAGAGCTTCTACGATGTTTACCTAAACTCTCAGAGTTTAACAATCTTGCTTATATGTATAATTATTATTTTAAAAATTTTAATTTCTTTTCTTGTTAACACTTACATTCTAAAATTTTTTTCTATAAGTTATCATTATTACTTGAATATTTTTTCTTACCAAAATTTATACCCCAATTATTTTCTTTTTAAAGTACAATTCACTATTCCATTTTTTTTAAAAGAGTTAATATGCTTTTAATAATATATTTTTTGAAAAAATAATATTTAATAATACTATTAATTGTTTCTGAGTTAATATGAATTTAATTAATAATATAATTTTTCAAAAAATAATATTTAAAAATAATATTAACTGTTTCTCAAGGTAATTTTACTTATGTATATATATAGATATAGATTATTACGACTTTAATGTAAATAAGTAATTACCTTGTTTGAAAGTGGAAATAAAAAATATTATATGTTTGGTTTCAGCAAACATTTTCTGTTTTCATTTTTTATTCTTATTTCTTGAAAAAATTATTACTTTCATATTTTCAATCTTTATAAAACATGTTCGTTTATTAAGTTGCATTGCAAATTCAGCTTCCTAATTTCTGAAAACAATGAAAAAAACTATTTTTTTATTGATTTGTCAACTAACGATTAGATGATATTGTAAATAATTTTATACTGATAATAAATTAAAATTAAAATTTTTAAATATTTGGCTTCATAGATAATTTATTCATATGTTAATTTTTAACATGGAGTTAACATTAGATTTTTAACAACCGCATCCCAAATAGTCTTGTTTGTTTAATTGATATTAAATATTTATAACATTTTTTTAAACTAATACTTAAGACGTTTTGGATATAAAAAAAATTAATTTCACACTACTAATCTATTGTCCAATCTATACTTTTTACTATTTTTGTAATAAAATTTTAATACTAGTATTACCTTTATTTTCATTATTCAATTTCAAGCTTATACTAGCTTTCTTATTATTAAAAATAGTCAATTTTCATATATATATATATATATATATATATATTATATATATATATATATATATATGCATGCGTGCATGTATGCAATATTATTTTCAATAAATTAATATTTTTATAATAAATTATTTGAGCAATTAAATAATAACAAATTACTAAAATAAAAAATTATTAAAATAAAAATAATAAACTCTAACATATTGTATACAATGAAAACATATTAATTTAACATATTAAATAATATGGTATTATGAAATTTAAATTAAAATTTTAAAAAGAAACTTATTTCGCTAATTTTTACATGTAATGAAATTAAACACAAAAAAAAAATGTTAGGAACAAATCACGAAAAAAATATTCGATTGGTCATGCTTCAAATATGAAATATTAACTATCAAACATGTTGTACTATTTCATAGGAATGACGCTGATGTCTAATAAAGTATTCAAATAAATATGATATACAAAAATTTTAACAATTTATTCATTCACTTGAGAGTGTTCTTATATTTAAACTATGTTAAACATGAAAAAAGATACCAGCATCCATTAGTGGAAGCTGATTTCACTTTACCATCAAATACATAGATCTCGTACTCATGAAACACATTTTGCCATGACTCGATATCATACTAAAACAACCGTTATCCAAAATACTCTTGTAGGTTTAATTATAATTTTTTTTCTTTTAACTAATATGTAACTCAGTTTGAATGTGAAAATTAATGTTACAACACTTGACGTAATGTATTGTCCATTAAATTGATAATAACTTAAACAAAAACCAATATTCAAAACTAAGAAATAAAGTGATCAAAATAAAACCCAAAACATGGTGAAGGTTCAAACTGTGACCAAAATGAAAATATACCTTGGTACACATTCTCCTCATCCACGCTGCCCCTTTACCCACGTCTCGGTCTTGCGGACGTAACATGATACATACATGGCTTTCTATGGCTTAAGAGAGTAGGGACTACTCTTTTTCCTTTTTGGCTTGATGAAAGGCGCCAACGCTCAAAAAGAATAAAATTATAAATTAAGAATATTTTTGGGAGTTGAAACTCCGATGGCATTAGATAAAAAAAGAAAAACCTCTCAATTGTTTAGGAGGACTATTCTAGCAAGAAAAAACTTCTTTCTGATCAAAGCACTTAAAAGCTAAGCCATCAGCAACTTTATTTCCTTTTTTATATATGTGATTAACTTCAACCTTCCAACTCCATTGCAGCATGTTTCGGATTCAAGTGATGATACTTCGCGCTTCCCCACTTGTGTGGAGACGACCTTGGATAGCTTTTGTCAGATTTTGTGAGTCTAATTCAATTTAAACAAAACGATACTCCCTCTGCCAAGCTAATTGAAAGCCTTGAAGAGCATCTCAGGCCTTTGCCACAAAAGAAAAAACTGGCTCTAGCTTCCTAGTAAACCCAACAATCCATTGACCAAAACTATCTCGTAAAATACCTGCACAAGCTACCTCAATTCTATCATCAATAGACCTGCAAGCATCATCTATATTAACTTTTATATATTACAGGGGAGGGATCCAATTGACATAGAGTAAATAGTTATGTGTTTGGCGAACCAAAGATGATTGTTCAATAATAGAGCTGAACTCGCGATAGCAGGCAAGAATGGCCTTTAAGGGAAACCCAGGCCTAGTAAAAGATGGATCAAATATTTACTTGTTTCTCCATTTCCACATCATCCAAATAGTAACTGCCCAGAAGGATTGCTAGTTGAGATATTGTGAAATATCATAGTATTGATAAAGATTGCCATCTATCCAATCAGTGAGGTTGAGAGAATAGAAAGTCACTCTCTGATCAGCCCTAACTAGTTTATTCCAAACCATTACAGCCATACTACTCTTTGGTTTAGGAAATGTCTACTTATTTCTTTTTCCCAATTTTCATTTTCAATTTTTCATATTTTAAAGAATATATTTGCTTTTCAAAGATGAAAACCATTGAAATTTTCTTATTTGATATTAAATTTTTAATATTTTAAAAAATTATTAATAAGTAATTAAAAATAAATAAAAAATGATAAAATTATAAATATAGATTTTTTAATAGTTACATTGTACGGTTATAATTACTTTAAAATATATAGAGCTCTTTTCTTTTTACATACACTATTATAATTTTGTTTAAATATATTGTACTTTCTCATAAAATTATTTTTATTTAAGTAATTGACTTATAATTATAATTATAATTAAATTATAATATATTAATTTATAAAAAATTATATAAGCAAAAATAAAAAATAACAATTAAGAGTCACAACAATACATCTCAATACGCTAGTGAAAATAATAGAAATATGTTTGACATCAAATTTTTTAAAAAATAAAATCATGCAAATGTATTTAGTTAACATATTTCTTGCTACTTGTTTCTTGTCTAACTTTTACCAAGGTTTATTATTTATTATTTTTAATAAACAAAACATATATGTCACAATGTTTGCCAAGGCAACGCGACGCGAAGCAGCAAAATTCTCCTTTTTCAAAGAAAAGAAAATAAATGGATGGTGATGTATTGATGAGATGATGAGATTATATAATGATGTGAATACATATGTATGCAAGAGATGGAGTTGCCACCAATTAATTTCTTCCAGTAAAAATATGAAATGGTATGATCGAACACATAAGAAAATGACCAGTAACACAGAGTTCAGGTTCGGAAGTTGATTACGAGTAGAAAAAATATTAACACCCTACACCATTTGTTTCAATAATAGTTACCTATTTGATCTATAGTTATATGCTAAATTAACTAAATTGGTCCTTTATTATTCAAAACATTATTTTTAGTTTTTATTATTTTTATGTCCTATTTTGTTGAACACATTATCATTAGATAGTAAATGATTATGTAAGGAATAATTATGGATTGCTAAATAACCATTATTTTGTGAAACAAATTGAGAAGGATATGATAGTGGTGAATTAGAGATTTTGATTCCATAGAAAATAATTTCTAGTGAAAATGAAAGATTTTGCAATAATTTACCAAAGGTGATTATTTGGAAAATGTACTTCAAAAAGGATTTTCTAAAATAAGTAATAAAATGGAATTTATTTAATGGGAGATTTTATTTTTTGAGAATGAATTTCATGAAAGGATTTATAAGATAAGTGACAAAACGAAATTTGAATTCACCAGTACTATAAAATTAGGGTTATATGAATTTGTTCGCATTTATTTAATTTTTAATTTTTATTTTTTGGAGGGATTTTTCATGTATTTAGAGATTAAATCAAATCAATACTCTTGGCAAGATCTAAAAGTGATTGTCTCAAGAATATTGAGAATAATGTAATTGATCAGTACTTCACTGTTTTCTTAATTTTTTTGTTGTTGTCGACATGGTTATAAGATTTTGATTATTGAATGCAATATAAGAATTGATACAATAACATATGTACGCACGTAGATAATTAAATGATATGATTGGAAAATATTATTTTTGGAATCTGTCTAAAATCCTACCAATACTTATAGCCAAGATTGAAAGGATATTCTTACCTCAAAAATAATTAAAAGTTTATTAGTTCCATAGCAAACTTTAATAATTTCTTTATTGGAAATCTTAATCCGTTATTGAATGACAATTAAAACAAAAATACAAATTGATGATTTAAAATTTTTATTTTGGATCTCTAAAATCTTGCCAATATCCATGTCCATGATATATTAAAGAGAAATTTGTATTTCATAAATAATTAAAATGTCATTAATACTATAACAAATTTTAATAATTCTTTTGTCATAATCTTAAATCATTATTAGGTGATAATTAAAATGAAATTTGTGAAATGTCAATTTTAAGATTCTTATTGGAAACTTCTTATAAGTTTGCCAGTATCCATGATCAAAATTAAAGAAGTATCCTCACCTCCAAAAAAATTAAAATATCACCGATACCATAACTAATTTTAATTTATCCATTGAAAAAAAATCTTAATTTGTTTTTAAAGATAAAAAGAAAACTCTTCAAATTTTATTCCATTATTATTTTTTTTACTGTTATTTATTTCATCCTATATTTATCATTATTAATTATTTTATTTTTCTTTTTTATTTACAAAAGCCAATCTTATAAGTGCTCTTTTTTTTTTTTTAATCTGGGAGGTGGGAGGATTTGTCCCATCATTAGGGATTGAACTAGGGTGCGATAGTTTCAAAGCCACTGCCTTGGCCATTGTACTCAAGGCCTGAACCAATCTTGTAAGTACTCAAATCCAAAATTAAGACACACCTTAACCCGATAATAAAACTTTAGCTTAGTAACATAAAAACGACGGCCTACTAGCAACCCGTTAAGCCCAAATCAGCATATCATCAACTCGCCAAAAAATAATTGGCACAAAGCAAACACAAATAAATCAATATAATATATAAAAATAAGATATTGATTCCTAAAATTTTGATAAATGACATTATTTAATATAAATATTTATCTTATTTTATCTTCTAACACATGTCATTTTATTAAAACACTCATTAAAAATATTTAATTTAAAATTATTTAATTAATATTGTATTGCAGTGATATAAAAGAAAATAAATATAAAGCATCACAATTATTTATTTGCTAACATATTTTAAAATCCAAAATCTGTTTCAAAATAAAAATAAGTTATTAACTTGAAAAAATTTATTATCATATCAATCAATAATTAAAATATAATATTGTATCTTAATAATTATTATTTTTAGCAATTTAAATATTTCGATTATGATTAATGTTTCATATTTCTATCAAATATCTCTAATTATTTATAAAATGTATTCTAAATGCCCAAAAGATTAGAATTCTAACATCTAGTATGTAAATTATTTTTATTTAATTTTAGTTAATATAAGTAAAAGAATATTATTATATAATTTTTTATTTCAATTTAATTATCTATTATTATTAATTTTCATAAATAATTACTTAAAAAATTTATTATTGAAATGTATTTAATATTTTTTAAAATTTAATTTATGTCAAATGATAAATAGTTCTCATTTTAAAAAAAATTAAATGCATTAATTATAAAGATCATCAATTACGTATTTCATATCTGAATTAATTGCTATTAAATAATATGTATCATCATTATTTTATTTCTAAATTATATACGTATTCATGTAATTTTATTATTATAAATAAATATTTAATTAAAACAATAAAGGAAGCTCCTGATATGCTTACAATTAACCTCCTTTATTCATGCAAATATTATGAAGTACAAGTACTCAACAATAAATAAGAACTAGTTGATGGAAGAATGAGTAATCTGTAAGTCAGGGCATACAGGCTTACAGCTCATAAACGAAACAAGCTATTCACAAATTCTGCAAGGTTTTTATGAGAGCTTCCACCCTCACCTACAATTGTTGCAGCCAAAGTCTTCCACTGGATGGCATTGCTCTTCATCTCTTTGCCTCCATCATTTCCCATTATTTCCATTATACACTGCTCCAATGCTTCTCGTTTGACAATCCCTTTCTCATCAATCGGAGTTCTGATTCCCATTTTCCAAACATCTACAATAAGCTTAGCGTTCGCGATTTGGTCTGAAAATTGTCGCACAGCAACCATCGAAACTCCTAAGCTTAAAGCTTCCAATGTGGAGTTCCAACCGCAATGTGCAAGAAAGCACCCCACAGCCTCATGAGCTAGAACTTCTATCTGGGCACACCATGACACTACCAAACCCTTCTTGGACGTTTTTGCAAAATCTTTTGGGAGCTTAATTTCTTCAGAGGCCCTAACCACCCACAAGAAGTAACTCTCACTATCGATCAAACCACAGGCTAGTTCCTCCATTTGCTGCTCATTAAGGACTGCCGCACTCCCGAATGATACATAAACAACAGACCCTTTTGGCTTATCATCAAGCTATTTCATGTATTCTTCACTCTTGAATTCCGCAAGACCATAATCTTCATAATCTTTAAGTCGCTTGTCTAAGAGCATGGATGGTATGTTTGGCCCTACGGTCCTAAATTTTGGCCAAATCCTCATTGTCCAATCACCTGCCTAGAAGTAATTTTCAGTCACCAATCATTATGGTCGGTATAAAGTTTTTTATACAATTATTTAATTATGTGATGATATATTATTAAAAAAGTTTGACTTTTAAAATTGTAATTATCGTAGTTAATCTCTTTTAACGATGTTTGAATATATTTATTGAATGATAATAACTGTGGGTCAAAATTAGATCATATATATATATATGTCTTACCTCTTTTTCCAGCTCGTAGAATGTATCTCAGAGGACCCAATCAGCTTTTTCAAGGTTGGAAAACAGATCCACCTTGAAATGAAGCACAGCTGGATTGGAGAAAAAAGAAGGAATGTCCCCAAGTTGAAGTTGGGGTAGCGCAGGGAGTTAAATCTCTTGCTCTGTTAGGGGAACTTGCAGCTTTAACAAGTAGATGTGGTAGTATAAACTATTGACAGCCATATTTTGAGTGAAGTAGGAAGCCCCAACCAACCCAAATCTCTTGGCAACATCTAGAACCCAAGGCAAGTGTCAATCATAAATGATGCAATCAACAGGGTCCCCTGATTGACCAAGCTTCTCAACAAGCTCCCCAAGAATCTGTGGCCCTACTTGAAAAAGGCGTCACACATAGCCAAAGGCACTCATACTCTCGACGTCTTCAAACCATCAGAAATGGTCTCAAGAGCAATGTTACCGTGGAGATTTTGCGAGTTCTTCAAGTAGAAACGGGAGGTGACCAGCGTTACTCTGACGCCTTCATGTTCCAAAAGCTTGGACTACTGAAGCATGGGCTTAACGTGACCCTCAGCTGGGAATACGAAGGCCATGCAATGCGCTCTGCTGGCCATATTTTTCTTCTCCATTTCACTCTGATAACCCATGGGAACAAAGAGTTGATTTGTACATGACAAATGAAAGTTTGTGGCCATGAAAATTATGTGACAGCCTTGGCCTTGTCAAACTAGTTAAAACCATCTGTGTACCTGAAGTGAACGAATTTTATCTTCGTTGCGTGGGGTTGGTCCCTCGTACGCTTTAACAAAATTAACTACATGTTTGTTAAGTGATTATTATAAATTAAATTAAAAATATGCACTACATGCACTTGTATTATTTCATACTCCTCTTTATTTAATTACACTTATTATTGTTAAACTTTGAGAAATGTAACTTCTAATATATAAATAATAAGCAGCAGTATTTTCCAAAACATAAAATTAAAGAGACAACAAAAAAGAGTATTGATACTTAATTTATCATAAATCATATAGTTTCTAAAAGAAGATACCCTATGTGAAGAGATCTAGAGCTATCACGTACTTAAATTCTACTCATTTAAATGTTGAGCTTTATCGATAATTTATTTATATGTAAATTTTTAACATTGAATCAACATTAGCATTTTTTACAACCGTATCCCAAATAGCTTTGTTGGTTTAATTGATGTTAAATAATTATAATTTTTTCTTTTTACTAATACTTAAGACATTTTAAATATAAAAAAATAATGTCATACCAGTTAATCTAATCTATTGTCCAATTTATACTTTATATTATATTTTTGTAATAGACTTTTGATAATAATATTATCTTTTTTTTCATTATTCAATTTTAATCTTATACCACCATTCTTATTATTAGCAAATAACGTGCTCTCAGTTTACATTTTTTATATAATAATTAAATGAGTTTTATTATATAATAATTTGATATCTTAATTTATTGTTAATAAGTTTTAATAAATTAAGATATATTTAAATTTTAAAAGTAATTAAAATTAAAAAAGAATGTGAAAATTTTTGGTTTTTGTGAACTTTTAATTTTGGTACGGTTAACTTTGTAAATATTGAGAAGTGGGACAGTTGTAATTGCAATTTAAAGAGTTGGAATATTGTTAAAAAGTCTTCATTTAAAATTCTATCATTTTTATCAATTTGTTTTTTTATGTTTTTGTTTACAATATTAATGGCATTTTGAGGAAGTTGTAAAATTGAATGCCAAATTAAGCAATCCTTATTATACCTTAGTGTAGATTAAAAATAGTCAGTTTTCAGTATTATATTATTTATATTTATGTTTAATTTATTATCAATAATTAATATTGTTCTAAAAGTTATATAAGTGTGGGATGAGACGAGTAAAGTGTGTGTTTTAATTATTTTCATAAAAGCAATTTCGAGTTTTGATTACTAAAACTTGTGGGGTGGCTAGGGGTGTATTTTAAGGAGTGTGAAACTGTGTCGGGTTATGCCAAAATTCACCCTTGCCATCCTTGACAGTGCAGAGCCTTATGTTGAGACAAGTAAGCCAGAGAAAAGCGATACATTGGGATTACATTGTGCAGTTGCAATCCAAGAATTGATTGAGTCAGATAGCAACAAGGGAGCTTGCACTGATTGGAGTCTTGATGAAATTGATGTTAAGGATTTGTTTCTTTTAATTGCTTGCTGTAATATTCTCGCTATTTTCAGAAATGGGGATAAACGGCATTTTGTTCCGCACGCCCTTAGCAAGCCTTGTAACTTTCTTAGGAGTGTTGAAGACTCAAGTAGAATTGGGGGAGGAAGCATAGCCTGAGGCAACCTCTTCGTAAGCGCAGAAGTTTTTGAATCTCCAAGCACATTCCTTAGCTGCAAATTCCGCCCCAATTCCACCGTCACCTACACCTCTTTTGGCTCCTCCAACTTCTGCTCAAACAGATGCAATACACGGACCAGATTTCATTTTGTACTAAGGGTTGTGGCTGTGGCATGGCTTGAGCCCACTTGTTGGCACATTTCCATTGGCGTAAGGTCTAATGCTGAGATGGAAGGCTAATGGAATGGTTTAGGACTCTTTGGACTAGTACTATTCGTTGGTTTATTGAAAGAAGTAGGTATATCGTTACCATTAGAAAACTTTCAAACATCAACCTTGAAGACAGGTTGTTTTTTATGGGATAAATATTGATAGAAATTATAATAATTATTACATTTTGCATTAGTTAGTTAGTTAACCGCTTGTATAAACTAATAGGAATAGGATGAAGACAATTGTATAATTAATTTTTTGAGAAAGAATTGCTAAAGTTAGAAAAAAAATTCTTTAGATTAAAGCTATTTGCATCTATTATGATTATATCAAAATATCTATAAAAGAAATTTATTAAAATAATCAACGTGTATATGCTAAGTAAGACAATATCGATTAAATTAAAGTCAACTAAAACCTTGCTTGGTGAGGTTTGTGAACTTGTGATTATTCCATGAATGGTGTAGCGTGACTGCAAGTGGTTTATGGATGGGCATATATATGGTGATTTCAGTGTTAAACAAGCTCGTGCAATAGAACTCAACAACATTAGAAAAATCAGAGGACTTACCTTCCAGAATAGGAAAATGAAAATTCAGAAAAGAGCCTATAATTGCCCGCTGACGCCTTTTTTTCCCTTCCCCACTGAATGCTTTCTCGTTATCTCTTCCTTTTTCTGTGTATTTCTCCCTCTCTTCTATCTTCTGAGTGCATTGTCTCTTTCCACTCCTTTATATAGGCACTCAATCTACGTGCTATTGCAATTCATTTCAAAATTTACGTGATATCACTAATTTTAAGAATAATGGGCTTCCTTTAATTATCTTTTTTTATTTATCATTAAAATTTATTGTCTTCTAGAAACAAAAAATATTTTTCTACAGATTTAATTTCTTTGAATTGAGCTTTATCACATTTTTACGTTTCCATAATCTTTTTTATTTTATAATCTAGAAGTAAGGGGGGATTTATATTTTTATCAATTTTTAAATTAATTTACAAGAAAATTTATTTTATCTTTTTTTTTTCAAATAACTTAAAATTTGATAAATTTATCTGAACAAAATATAATGTTTACACTATTGTAATACAAATCTTTAAAATTATGTTTCAATTTTATTTTAAAATATTATAATTTTATTTAAAATATTTATATTATTATTTAAAATTATTATAATTTTATTGGGTTTTTTTTTTAACAACGCACGAGGAAAAGCCCATATAACCAAAAAAAAAACAAGTTAAAAAGGAAACCTTTCTAAAATCTGCACGCACACAGGTGGGGCCGAAGCCAACAACACCAATCAATCATAGAAAGCACGTGCATGTAAGATGAGAGATTTCAACGACTAAATGCTTATTATAAATCAGTCCTTAACATCCAATCCACACAAGCCACCCCTGGGTGGTGAGAGATTTCACCCAGAAAAATATTTGTACGTTCACGAAGTAATTCTTTTCCTTCCTTTATGCAAGTATAGATATAAAATAAGAGTATAAAAATAATCTTAAATTTAATTTTATGTATTTATTTATTTTATAATTATTTGTATAAAATAAAAAAAAATTCTTACTTTAAAACTATATAAGAAATTCTCTTTCAACTATATTTTCATTCCCGTCATACAATGTATCGTGCTAACTTTTCTTTTTATGGATTTGACACTTTTATAACTAGGCGCTTATTATACAGAGAAAAAAATTATAATTGTTAATAAAAAATTAAAAAAATAAATTTTAATAATTTTATAATTTATTAGATGTGTATATATATATATTATCATGATTTTATTTATTAATTTTTTATAAAAAATTATTATTTATCACTCTTTTTTTAAATAATGTCCTTACTTTGGAGAAATCTAATTCCCCTTCTATAACCACTGCTCATGATAAGAAAAAAAAGATATTTTGAGAAATTGAGTGGTGATGTGGGAAAAATGAAACGCTAAAAATTATAAAAAATTTTCTTTAATTATAAGTCATATGTAAAAAATTTATCTATATTTTAAAATTTACCAACACAACTCTCTTAATTTATCAAACCGTATATATATAAGTCCTACAAATAGATTTCTGCACATACATATGTAGTTCAATTTGTATATTTAGTATGCACGTTTTGATAAGTTAAAAGAATTGTGTTGATAAATTTTAAAATATAAGAGAATTTTTTACATATAATCCATAGTTAAAAGGGATTTGCTTGTAATTTAGTCAAAATGAAAGCATTGATTGATTACAAAACCAACTATAAATGGACAAATAGTTCTCGACACAAATATAGAAGTGTGAGTTTTCTCTCATGCGATGCTGAAAAATTAGCGCATCCTTGCATCATTGAAAGATGCCTTAAGAAGCCTTCCAAAACACGAGACAGATGAAAAGAGTGACTTTCCTAAACTTGCGTGGGCATACGCTGAACCAAATAAGATTTAAATAGAGAAGGGCTTAATTATCTTCACAAATCAGTGCTTTGAAGAATAAGAAGCGTAAGTAGACATAAAATGTTTGGAGTTTACTCTTTTACTTTTTAAGCTATAGTCATTCACGTTCAACTCTATGTGCTATGGATATTGTCTTACTTGTTCAAAACACCTACTCAAACTCCCTTTGCCCGAAGAGAAAATTTAGCCACATCACATGAATTACAGCTTGGCTGAAACGTGCTCCTCTTCAAACTCCACCATCATCTCTATCTAACACTTTTTTTTTTAATATAAATCGAGACTATTTTTATAGAATTGAATCTTTTTGAACCGTTTATAAATTTTATTTTTTTAAATCAAAAGTAATAATAATAAAAATATTCTCGTATAAAAAACTCATCTAACACTTCCTTCATGGGAACACCCATCGTATCCCAAATAAGAACAGAAAAATAATAGTGATAAAAATAATAATAAAAAATGAATTTGAAGAACCGGCTTGCCAAACGAGCTAACTTACTTCGTCCCTTGATCACTCACTTCCTGCGACCATTAATAGCTCTGTGACCTTATCAACTGTCCAACAGCAATATACACATATACGCACAATGCCTCACGTACCTTTCTTTGGTAGCCTTCTACCACGTGACTGCAAAAACTTGGTGCATGGATACTTTATCCCAAATTAAATAGGATTCTGACACCCCACCAAATTTATTTAATTCACATTATTAATACATTTTTATATTATTTATTATTTTTAATAAAAAAACGTATGCATTTAAATATACAAATTGAACAGCTATTCGATTAGAAAATCTATATAAATCATTACACACGCAATGACGCAAATATAAATCTACACTATATATAAAGGAAATTTCATATTTTGAAATTTAATTTTATATTTTTCTAAAATGTCATTGTTATAAATTTTTTTGAAAATTAAAATAAGAATAAAAATATCAACTAAAATTATAAATAAAGTGATGGAAAGTTATTTTCAAAATTTAAACATGTTTGAAAGTTATAGGAAGTTACTTTCACTTTCATCCAAATAAATAATTTATAAATATAGCAAATTAATAGCTAATTAATTATATTAGAACTAAAAAATAATTATATAAATTAAAATAAAAAATTACAAAATTGAGAAGTTGCTAGTATCTATAAAAGAAATTTATTAAAATAATTCACATGTATATGCTAAGTAAGATAATTAAACTTAAAGTCAACTAAAAGGCAAAAGAATGATACAGAATTAACCAAATAAAAGGTGATTTAAATAATCCAACACCTTTCTTTCATTTGATTAGTAAGTCTATCAGTGTCGACGTGCTTGTAACCTACATAATAATTAAGTACGTGTCCCTCCATAATGCTCAACATATTATATTTTTAACTTTTATAATATATATAAGTGCTAATCTGTTGAAGATATATATATATATATATATATATATATATATATATACTATTATATATTTAATTAATTATTAATGTAAAAAATTTTATACTTCTCAATCAATTACATTTTATCAAATCATTTTAATGATTTAATTAAGGTAATAACAGCTCCTTTTAAAAAGTTAGACTTTTTAATAAATTTAAAGACATGTAATTAGAATGATAGTGTGTGAAAACAAGAGAAAAAAGAAAGAGAGAACAAGAGAGAGATGTAACTTGGTGCAAAATGAAACCCAAACCCTGTTATGATCACTATTGAAACCATGAGAACTAAAGAACTTAAGATGCCTTCCCAAACATAGAGAGAGATGAAGAGAGTGACTTTCCTAAACTTGCGTGCATGTGCTGAACCACGTAAGATTTAAATTGAGAAAGGGTTCTCTTCACAAATCGATGCTTTGAAGAATGAGAAGAGTAAGTTGATATAAAATTTTTGGAGTTTATTCTTTTTCTTTTCAGCCTATAATCATTCTCGTTCAGCTCTATGTATGCTATGAATATTTTCTTGCTTGTTCAACACACCCACTCGTCCACCTTTCATCTTAAAGTGTATGTTTGGTTTTATGAAAGGAATATAATGGTAATAAGAGTGAGAATGAGAGTAAGAATAAGAATGAAATGAAAAGAATGCTCGTTCTCTCAAATAAAGAAAATAAAAATTTTAAAAATAATAAATATTTCATTTTTTATTTTCTAACTAAACTTGAGAATGAAATAATTTTTAATTAAATTCCATTTTCTTCCTTTCTATAATATCACAAATGTACTAGAGAAAGGGAGAAGATTATTGGAATACTTAGACAACTTGCAGAAAATCTAGCCACATCGCATATGAATAGCAACTTGGCTGAAATATGCTCCTTTTCAAGCCTCCAGCACTTCCTTCCTGTGAACAACCCAATTTATTCGAAATAAGAACAGAAAGATAAGAGTGATAAAAAAATAATAAAAAAATTGAAAGAGCCAGCGTGCCAAACGAGCTAAACTCACTTTGTCCTACGACCATTAATTGCTCAGTCACCATATACAATCCTCACGTCCCTTCCTTAGGTAGCCTTGTACCGTGTAACTGAAAAACTTGGGGCATGGATACTTTGTCCCCGCATCTTTAATTACATTTTTTGAATTGTGCATATCCCTGTCTTTGTTTCGAACAATATTGTTGCTGCTTGCTACAGTCCCATGGAGGCAGCAAGTCACCTTGTCCTTGTCTCTATCCCTGCCCTTAGCCATCAAATTTCAATTCTTGAATTCGCCAAGCGACTCGTTCATCTCCAGCAAGGCCTGCATGTCACATGCTTCATTCCCACACTAATGGGTTCTCCCTCCATTGCCCCCAAATCCTTCCTTGATGCTCTCCCTCCCAACGTAGACTCCATTTTTCTTCCTCCAATGAACTTAGAGGAACTGGCCTACGGGGAGCCTGCTGAAGCTAAAATTCACCTTGCAGTGTCTCACTCTTTGCCATTTATACGTGAAACACTGAGGCCACTCACACTCAGCTCAACCTCCAAGCTGGTTGCTTTGATTGCCGATGTGGTAGCACATGAAGCACTAGTGTTAGCTAAGGAATTGAATATCTCATCCTACATATACTTCCCTTGTTCGACCATGGTGCTATCATTGTCCTTAAATCTTTCGAAGTTGGATGAAACAATTTCTTGTGAGTTCAAAGATTATCCTGAACCTATAGAGATTCCTGGTTGCATATCCATTTATGGGAGAGATTTCCCAGACCATGTTCAGGATCGCTCTAGTTTAGCATACAAGTTGTCTCTTGATCTCAGCCAACGATTCCGTCTTGTTGATGGTATCATAGTCAATGGCTTCTTGGAAATGGAAACAGGAGCAATAAGAGCCTTGCAACAAGAAGGCAGTGGTAACCCTCATGTATATCCAATTGGCCCAATCACACAAACTGAGCCAAAGAGCCAGAAAGATGGGTGGGAGTGTTTGGGATGGTTGGACAAACAGCCACCCAACTCTGTTTTGTATGTTTCCTTTGGAAGTGGTGGGACACTCTCACAAGAACAGATCAATGAGCTCGCTCTGGGACTGGAATTGAGTGGTCATAAATTTTTATGGGTTAATGTGAGAACACCAAATAACAAAGCCAGTGCCACTTACTTCAGCACTGATAAGGTGGATCCTTTACATTTTTTACCATCAGGATTCTTGGAGAGAACTAAAGAGCAAGGTTTGGTTGTTTCGTGTATGGCACCACAAATTGAAGTCCTTAGACACAACTCCACCGGTGTATTCCTCACTCATTGTGGCTGGAATTCGATACTTGAGAGCATTGGTCATGGAGTGCCACTGATAGCATGGCCACTATTTGCTGAGCAGAGAATGAATGCGGCTTTGCTCACTGATGATTTGAAGGTTGCACTGGGGCCAAAAGTTAATAGCAATGGCATAGTGACAAAGGAGGAAATCTCTCAAGTCATAAAGAGTGTTGTGGAAGGTTCAGAGGGTGAAGCAATTCGTAGGAGAATGAGAGGACTAAAAGATGCTGCTGCTTATGCGCTAAGAGAAGATGGGTCTTCCTTCAAAGGCTCTATCCCAGTTGGCACTCAAATTGAAAAGCTTGGGAACACCTAGAAAATGAACGATGCCCGCCACTCAATAAATTCCAATTGTTCCTTTATTTTATCATTTAATAATGGGTGGTTTTTTGATAGTTTGACTTATTTTTTATTTTTAATTTAAATACGAAAACAATTTCATTAAATAAACAACAACTTTGCTACGCTGTAGGTGACTAATTTCACAAATACTATTTCGTGATAAATAGCATCACTGTTTGTTTTTTTTAGAATATCGGTGTCTTTGATGAGTTGTTTAGAATTTATTGCTTGCTGGATCTAAAAGTAAAGACTAAATTATAATTTTAGTTTTTTAAAAATTCAATTGACATTAATTTAATTTTTTTAAAAAATATTTGATATTAATTTAATTTTTTAAAAAAATATGTGACATCAAACAAATCTTCTAAAAATTTAAAATAACATTAAAATGATCATTCAAAATAGTTTTCAGAAGGATCATTTTCATGTCACTTTAAATTTTTGAGAGATTAATTTGATGTCACGTATCTTTGAAAGGTCTATTTTGATATCATTTTAAATTTTTAAATAACTTAATTTAATATTATGTATTTTTAAATGACCAAATTGATATCAAATAAATATTTGAAACATCAAAATGGTTGTTTAATCAAATGATCTGAAGTTTATGCTTTAATCAATAACTTATAAATATTTGATAATTTATCAATGTGGCATAACAAAAAAAAAAAACGTAGCCAACTAATCCTTGGACTCTGCGTTAAATTTAATTGAATTTTCCTTCGCTATTAATTGTTTTATGTTTTGGACGTTATTGCAAATCTAGATAATCAACGATTCTAAACTATCGCTTTGCTTGAACATTTGAACATTTTCGTAAAGTTTAGGATGCGCAAGTTTCTTGTCTTATTCACATATTCACAAATACATAATAATAATAACAATAGCATAATAAATAGAAATTAAAAAAATTTAAATTATAGTTATAATAATATTTTCTATTTTCATTGAAAAGAAATAAAATATGTTTTTTATATTGAGATGTCGTTTCTAGCTAAAGGATGTTAAAATAGATGAGAAATAGTTTGCGCAAACTTATGTTATGTTTAGTGTGAAGTAATAAAATATTATTTCAAATTTTATTTTGCAATTAAAGTATTGAATTTGTGAAAACACATTATTTCTAAAAAAAGGTTAGGACTGAGATTCCATTTGTGGAATAGGATTCCACATTCCTTACATATTATACTCTTCTTTAATTTACAAAATGAAAAATTTTACTCAATCTAATAATTCAATTTAACCCAATCTCACTCAATTTAAAAATTAATCTTTGTCCGAATACATATTAATAATCAAGTAAAAAAAAAAGAATATGTATTAATAACTACTATTTAGCTTATGTTAGTGTAATTTTTAGTATTTTACATATTTTGACATTCAAGATTTTTTTTAAGGTGTAATTTTCATTTTAGTATTTTAATAAATCACTTACATAACGAATTAAAAACATAAATCAGTAAATGTCCATTTTAATTCTTGAAATATATATACATTACATTACATTACATTAGCCCTCCGTTTATATGTAACAATAAATTGGTCATTCAATGATAATTAATACTATTAGTTTTTTCCTTTTTAGGACATATTTGATTTCACTTTAGAGTAAAACCCTTTTTTAATTTTAGGAAGATACCTTATTTATTAATTTTTTTTTAAATATTAATTTTATCAGTTCAATACCTTAAGTTTCAAGTTAATTACATATTTTGTCCTTTTGTTTCGTTTAATTTTATTAATTTAGTCCTCTAAGAGGGACAAGATTTGAGTGTGATTTGAAATTTGAAGAATTAAATTGAAAAAATTAATCTCTAAAGAACGAAAATTGACAAAAAAAAAGAATAAAAAAATTATTTTACGCTTTACTTTAATGATCAATTTAATGGCATAAATTGATCTTGAAGGAAAACATTGATGTATTTATAAATACATAAACAATTTATATCGCGTATACTTTACAAGACTAAAATAAGCATTTATTCAATTCTCTAGGATGTATATGGTGCAGTAGAAGTGGACTGTTCCAAGCGAACCTTACCTACTTCTTGCAATATCCAGAAATAATTCCTTACACAATTTAGTTTATCAAAAAAATTTATTATTCTTCATTTAAGTTAGATTCACATATTCTCTGTATTTATTAAATTACATTATTTTGAACCATTAGATTAAAATTAAGAGTAAAATCTCATTTTCAATCTTTAAAATATACACTATTTATCAATTTAATTCATTAAAAATTAATTTTATCAATTTGAATTCCTTAAACTTCGTATCACTAATAAATTTTGTCTTTTTATCTCTCTTAATTTCATGTAGGGAGGGACAAATTTGTTAATGATTTCAAGTTTGAGAAATTAAAGCAACAAAATTAATCCTTAAGAAAAATTAATAAATGAAATATCTTTAACTTCGTGATCAACAGAAGTCAATGTTCTCTCTCTCGTTATTCAAGTCAAAACTCCGAATACATTAGAAAAATATATATGGATATGTTGAACTAAGTCAGGAAGTCAGTATTATATAGGTTCAAGGAATCAGGGAAGAATAATTGTGATTTTTTTAATTAAATTTAGAAAAAAGGAAAAATACTTAATACTTATTTTCTCATTCGGTGAATGAATGTGATATTTTGTATGGATATAATAAATTATTAATCTAATGGTTTAAAATATATTATTTATATAAATTATCAATTTTAATGATAATATTTTATACACTTTTATTAAAATATGTATTTTTTATTATTTTATTAAAAAATATGTTATTTGATTTATTTTTAATTTAATGAATAGAATAAAAAATATCTTTTTTCATTCAATATAAATTCTATTATTATAGGTAACTTTTACCATTCTCCTTCATCATCAAATTTAGTAATTTTAAACTATTAAATGAAAATAAAATAAATAGTTAGATATTACTGTATAAGAGTTTTCTTTTTACACTAGTATAAATTGATCTTTCTTATTAAAATAGGCTTAATTCTTTGGGCTGACTGGTTTAATTCCAGAAAAATATTCATTGAAAAATTAAATTGGATCCTTCCTTATCTGCTTTACCTCGCTTTGTTTCCGTCTTTATCATTCTCTTTCTCTCTCTTTCTTATATTCCATTTTTATTCCTTATGCAACTCTTCATATCTTGCAAGGGTTGTAATTGTCCTTGTCATGAGGTTGATAGAGTTCCAACCTTAACAATAATGAGTGGCTCTCGCAAAGTTGATTAATGAGGAATTTGTTGACACTTTCAACATTTGTTAGATGATTTTTTTGAGTTAGTCGATGAATTAGCTAACTCAGCCGAATCACATTAAATGATTCCTACGATCAAGTGATATACGCTTAAGGAAGAAATTTTGTTCCTCTATTGTAAGTCTTAGGCTACTAAAGAAAAACCTAATTGAGATTTGACTAACAACTGTGATTGGTAAAAGTTAATAAGACATAACTAAAATAAAAAAAGTTATAAATAAAATTGTAAAGTAAAGTAAAGGTAAAAAGATAAATGTAATGTAAATTGTTTGTTTGATTGAATGTTGAGAGAGATTTACAATGAGGTACAAAATGAGAATTTATAGTGCCTAAGCTAGCCAATAACCATCCTCAGCCTATCTGCCACGTTATGCCATTTTCCATTCCCAATTTTCCATTGATTCAGAGTAACGTGGCCAATGTTTAAGGAAAGTTATTTTGGCCATATCAGTTTGTTTTACTTACATTTTAAGAGTTGGAAGTGCTTTGCTCCAACTGAACAAGAGAACTGCTTAGACCAGTTGAGTTCGCCCCTTATCTCTATTTTGGTGGGATTTGATACTTCAATAATTCTTGAGGTAGTTACTAATGCTTGACCTTAGTCAAAACCTCTTTTAATACTCTGTTAACCAGCTGACTTGTTCCTTCTGCCTAAAAAATGAATAGATTAATCCAAAGCACAGATTTAATTGGTCCTTTCAAGCCCATTTCATGCATGACCCAGTCATTTACATACTTGCTCAAAAAAATATTCAAGCTTAGCTGATTTCTTTATCCCAGTTTAGCTTATTTAAGTAAAACTTAGCTGATCTTCGTCCTAATAAACTCATTTGGTCCATATATGCCTTCATTTCTAAACTTTCTCTCTCTTTTAAACCTATTGTAGATATGACCAATTATTATAATATGTAAATTTGGCTTATCAGCTAACTCATTAACCGAAATATCAAAAAATTTAGACCCAATTCAACCTGACATAGCCCAAATTATTTTAATCTAGCCAATTCTCATATTTTTTTTGGTGTTAACAACATTTACAAAAAGAAAAAACAACTCAGCAACAACATTAATTGTGCAAAAGGCGTTTTGACGGTCTCTTTTTTAATTTAAAATTTATCATTTTGTAGTGACAATACTAGCTGCCATAGGGTTTATGACTATTGCAGCAATGAAATGCAGCTGCGAAAGAGATGTATTAATAGTGAAAGTTGTTGCTGCGAAATCATCACCTTTGCAGCGATTCATAAAGTGGCTGCATGAACCTTTCGCTATGGGTTGTAATGCAGCAGCGTGCGACACTTTTTCAACACTTTTTTGCTACGAAAGATATCTTATTGCAGTAACTATTGCCTTTGGCAGCAACTTTTTTCACTGCAAAAAGTCTCATTTCTTGAAAAATAAAAAATTAGAAGATTAACAAGATATAAAGGTTAATATAAAGTCATGTTCAAATGATAACGTATTTCCGCTAAAAATAAAAAATCATGTTCAAATTGCCGATCCCTGATTAAAAAGTGTTAACTCCCAAAGATGAATAAAAAAACAGGTTAGTATAAAGTATTAATTATATAAATAGTTTTTACTTATTGATTGTGAATTTGAAAATTATTTTTTTTTTTTGGAATTTTCCAAGTTAAAGAGAATATTGTAAACGGTTAAGGAAAACGCATTAGTTACATATAAGTGGTATGGAATTTATGATTCCTGTGGCAATTTGTAATCTGTGTTAAAAATTTCTTTGGACTAGTCAAACGTTAAAATGCATAAATTATTCAAATTTTTTTATACAATTATTCAATTATATATTGTTATATTATAAAAAATGTATTTCTCACTTCGTTAAATTATTATTTACTAAGATTAATACACTCAATGGCTTACATTTTATTATAAAATATTATAAAATTAATCCGATGAAACATTCAATTTTCTCTGTTATGTGTTATATTTTTAATTAGATTAGTCTATCATTCTTAAACTTCAGAAGAATTTATCTACAAATTTTCACTTATAGTCATATGAACGACTGCCCATTATATAAAAAAAAAGTAATATATAGTATTATAGTTCCATAAATTCATGCATAACACTCTTCAGTAAGAATGTGAAAATTGGACCACTTGTGTAGAAGTTTTAGTTTCAACACAATATATATATTTGAGAAACAAAACCTTGCCATGCCTACCCCAAACGTTTCCAATTTAGTGCCAACTGAGTTAGGGCCCTTGTGGAAGACCCATCTTCTTTTAGAGCATCAGCAGCAGCATCTTTTAAGTCTTTCATTCTTTGGCGAATTCGCTTACCTTCTTCACCTTCCATTAGATTCTTTATGACCCCAACAATCTCCTCCCTTTCCACTATACCTTTCTCGTTAAGTTTAGGCCTAAGCGCCACCTCCAAACCATTTGTCAGCATAGCTGCATTCATTTTTTGCTCAGCAAAGAGTGGCCACGCTATTAGTGGCACCCCATGGACAACACCTTCAAGGGTTGAATTCCAGCCACAATGGCATAGGAACCCACCAGTGGCACTATGATTAAGGATTTGAATCTGGGGTGCCCAGTAAGGAACCACCAAACCTTGTCCTTTGGTTCTCTTCAGGAACCCATTTGGTAAGAATTTTAAAGGATCCTCACTTACAGCACTAAGGTCAGCAATAATGCCAAATTTACTAGGTGGTCTTAATACCCACAAGAAATTTTGACCACTCAATTCCAATCCCCATGCAAGCTCATTCATTTGTTCATGGGAAAGTGTTCCACCACTTCCAAAGGAAACATACAAGATGGAGTTAGGTTCTTGCTTGTCCAACCATCTCAGGCACTCTATCCCACTTGCCTCATCACAACATGACACAGTTCCTACCAAGGGTCCTATAGGATAAACAGAAGGGCTTTCTCTGCCCTCTTGTTCTGGGGCTCTTATGGCCCCTGCTTCCATGTCAAGGAAGCTGTTAACCAATATACCATCAGCTAAATAGAATCGTTTGTTAGCTCCAAGAAACTCCTTGTATGTTTCACTGGATCGATCTTGAAGTGGGTCTGGGAGATCTCTACCATCAATAGGTATGCAACCAGGAATCTCTATAGGTTCAGACATGTCTTTGTACTCACAAGAGATTGTCTTGTCCAAGTTGGAAGAATATAAGCACAGTGACAGTAACATGGCAGTGGATGGGAAATATATATACGACAAGATGTTCAGCTCCTTGGCAAATGGTAGCACTTCGCTTATTAAACCATCTGCAACAAATGCAACCAGCCTCGAGCTTGAACGTAGCATCTTCAATGCATCATAGATAGAAGGCAAAGAACGAGAGATTGTGGCTTGGACTAGGATTCCAGGGTGAGTAGTCTCTTTTGGTAGGTCCTCCAAATTTACTGGAGCAAGAGAAATGTAGTCTATGGCTGATGGAAGAGCTTCGAGGAGGGCTTTGGTGCTGTTGCTGGGAGAACCCAATGTGGGAATTATGCATGTGACATGGAGCTCTTGGTGGAGCTGGACCAGTCTTTTGGAGAATTCAATGATTGAGAGTAGATGGCTATATACAGGAACTGATACTAAGGCTATGCAAGTTGTTGCCTCCATGAAAATGTAGATTAGATAACTTAATATGTACCTTGTTTATAGAGAAAGATTGATCAAGTTATATAGAGATTCAAGATGTTTTTTCTTCCTTGTTTTGAAACCTCTTCTCTTCTGAAACTCAAAACTGAAAGATTGTGAGATTGCACCATAAAGCAACACTAAATTATTGTTCCTGAGCAAAGCTACAGATATATGTGGAAATTAAATGTTAAATTAAATTTTATAAGTCAAGTTATATTTTCATTTAAATCCTTATTTATAAATTGAGAATATAATTTTATAATTACACTTACGGGTTTGTTGAAAATCTTTGTTTCAGTTTTGAAAATGTTAATATGATGTCATAATATTGGAGCGAGAGTTTCTTTACCTCACCATATATGGAACTTACAAGCATTAACAAAACGTTACAAAGTTTCTTCATTGAATGACATTCTTAACTTTGTAACTTCTATGAGTAATGTCTAAACAATTATTGTTAAAAAAAAAGCGTAAACAATAAGTGCTGAAACTTTGTTAAGTTTTCTTAATACTCATTAATGAAGAAACTTTGTATGCTCTAACAAAAAGTCACAGTTTCTTCATTGAATGACATTCTTAACTTTGTAACTTTTATGAGAAAATGTCTAAACAGTTAGTTACAAAAAAAAAAAAAAGCAACAACAACAAGAGTGCTGAAACTTTGTAAATGTTGTTAGGACTCATTTAAATTTTTCATTGCATATTTTCTAATGATGAAATTTGATACACGGAAGCAAAATCCCTATTTGAAAATATAAATTAATTGTGACTTTCAAGCGAAATACCATACACCAAATTAATGCGAGATTCATAGCAGATGAGATGTTTAATTCTTGCAACTTCCATTTCTATGAGAATGACATAATGATCATGACAACACTTAATATTCATTATGATAATTGTTCTATTCTGAGCTAACGGATGGTCGATTGTAGGAAGTTGTAGTTTAGAGACTAGTTATTAACGCACACGTTATTTCATGTTTTATATTTAGTATTTTTATTAAGAAATAATTTGTGTATAACATGGTACTTAAGTCATGAAACCTTTTCACCTAAAAAGTTAATCTTTTGGATAGGCTATCTTTTATTAGTTTAAGTCAAATTACTTATACAAGTAATATTTTTTTATATGTTATCGCTATTACTTAAATAATTTTTTTATCAAAAATTTATATCCTAATATTGTTTTCTTTTTTAATTTCACTATTTCATTAACACTTACTTCTTCCTAATATTTTATTATATGATATCACCTTTACTTGAATAATTGTTTTCATTTTTAATTTTAATATTTCATTAACACTTACTTCATAATATTTTTCTATATGCTATCACCACTACTTGAATAATTTTTTTTTTTTTAATTTTACTATTTCATTAAGACTTACACCCTAACATTTTTTCTATATGTTATTACCATTGTTAGTTAAATAATTTTTATCTTATCAAAATTTATATCTTAACATTAATTTCTTTTATAATTTGACTATTTTATTATTTTATTTGAAAATGTTATATTTATATTAAAAATAACTTGTTTATATATAATTATAATTTTAGAAATGTTATCTTTTTTTTTCTGTTAAAGACATTAACTTTTAAAAGCCAAACCTTGTGAGAATATTGTTGGTTCACAAAAAAAAGGACGTCAACTTTTGAAGGAGTATGCACTCATATGTCTTACATTAGGTAGCCTCAAAATATGAGATAGTACTTAAGTCATGAGACCCTTTCATCCAATAGACTAATTTTTTGGGATGAGTTATCCTCATGGGTTTGAGTCATATCATTTACACTGCAATAATTTGTTTATATGTTATCATAATTGCTTAAATAATTTTTTCTTATCAACATTTATATTCTAACATTGTTTCCTTTTTTTAATTTCACTATTTAATTAACACTTATTTATTTAATATTTTTCTACATGATATAACCACTACTTAAATAATTATTTTCTTTTTCAATTTTACTATTTCATTAACACTTACACCCTAACTCGGTATTTTACAGGTCAGCTAATCAAGTGCAAGCTTTGAGTCCTAGTTGGTTGTTGTGTCAAATGTCAAGGTGTTAGTCTTAGGGACTTTTCCCATGTTCTTGGAATCCCATGTGTTTGTTTCTAACTTGAAGGTTGGTAAACTGAGTGGTGAAAGATTCTTAAGTATGTTGAGAGTATTGCACTCAACAATTCTAATCCCATTGAAATTTTATGATATATAATATTATTAAATCTTAGTCTAATGGCATTTATTCATATATTAGTTACATATGTTGTATTTTTAATGGTTTAGTATAATACTGTGAGAGTACATAAGAATTTCTCTTGCGTAATACATCGAATCACTTGTGTGTAGCAAGTATTACGGTAAGATCTCAAGCATCTCTATAGTTATTTCTTGATGCTCGAAATTATGTCTTGTCGATATTCATGTAATTATTATGAATTAGTGAGGAGATTTGTATCATTTGCTTCCATAAGACTTGATACAGATAGTTGGCCATCAATTTTTTCCTTTTTAAATATGGGGATACTCTAGGGTTTTCATTTTCTTCCAATTTGTTTTTTCATTTGAAAGGGACACACTTTTGCCCCTACGTTGGGATTTTGGTGAGCCAAAATTTGCTCCTGTATTAATGGCTAAAGGTTCTTTAGTTACTGTCCTTAATTATTTTAGGATTGTATTCATAGAAGAAGTAAATTTTTTTTCATTGCGCTTCACTTTTTTTCCTTTTCTTTGTTGTTTATGCCCATATCTCATAACGACATCAAATGACACCCTTATCACTATAAAGATGGATTGGAAAGAGTGGACTCTTGGACTAGGGTGAAGGTGGGGTGACCGGCCTTGTTGCTCCCTTCAACGATAAACTTTCTTATGAAGAGAATATTGATAATCGTAGCAGCCATTAAAAAATTATTACTTCAACGATATATTTATTTTGTTGGTAACTGCGAGAACAAGAATCCTGATACCATCCTCTGTCTTGTTGTTTGTGGAGCAACTAAGCCAAACTGTGTGGCTGTGATTCTAGATCTCCTATCGTGGAAGGGAACCACTTTCGTTGCAGGTTTTTTGTATTCACACAATGTCTTGTTTGAAAGTATTGAGTTGTGGCTTTAGGTGGTGAAAATTTGAGAATGAAACAAAACAAAATGTATTGAACTGAACAAATTCAAGGAAATTACAAATTCATTCACATAAACATGATGAAAGTAAAAATTACGTAAACAACTAAAGCAAATATAATAACTGCAATTACTAGAAGTAAATGGACAAGTAATTAAATGATAGAACTAAATGCACTTGAAAAGCTCTATTTTCCTTTTGTATGTGTGTGAGGAATGTTCAGAGTTTCAAGCCCTTTTTCTCAGTGATCCTAAGGGCTAATTATACTTGCTGCTTTGTGACACCCTTTCATAACGGCTGCTATCCTCTTCTACCACATGTCCTGTTATGCTATCCATCTTCCTTAACTTCCAAATATGGCCAGCATCCATTTTCACCTTCAACTTCTGACTCAAATATAGCACATGAACGGTTAAACCTCCACTTTCTTTAGTAACTATTGTTTCTAGAAACCCTTCTTACTTGGCATTGAGTGTGCTTCTTTTGGCTCAACTCATTGCAACGTTGACAATTCCATGTCCAATGGCATGTAAAATTTTTATATGTTGACAAATTTCCCCCCAGTATTACCTTTGAGTTTTGATGAAAAGGTAATATTTATCAATTTCATTGACTGTCTTTATTCCAGTGGTTGGGATGGTGTGCATGTGATTCTCTAGGGATGTGTTCTATTCTTTTAGTCTTCCATCCATTTAAATCTTCAAGGTCACTTGATTGTTTAATTTGAATGCCATCCTTCTCGTCAATCACGAGCCTACTCGAGTTGCCTATAAAATCCCTTTAACTCTTTCTTTTTCTTCCATCTTCTATTTTATGAATTCTTTGATCGTTTCTTTTGTAGGAACAATCTTTCAATGCCAAAGTAGAATGTTTGATGGATACCTAATAGATTAGTTGCGAACGTGGTTAATACCTTCAGTTCTATGCCCGAAAGTGGGTACAACTGGATGCCATGGTTCTTCAACATATGTTTCCAGTCGCCTTTTCCTGGCTTTTGTTGCCCTAGAACTAGACTCTAGGATCTTCAAGGAAGATACCACAATACTTAAGGGAAAATAATTAATTTAAAACTACATAGTAAAAGGAATGAATCAAGAATTGACACATGTAAGAAGCATAAAGAATAGAGGAGTCTTGAACGCCAAACGACATGCCATATTAATGGGTGGATCCATAGGGGACTAGAAAGGGTCGCTACATCAAGTAGTCAGGTCTAGTTTGAATGGCCGGTACAACCGCTCAGGTTAATTGGGGCCTGTGAACTTTAAGACCCATTAGAGGTGCCTTTATAGGTACTTTACCCATCGTCATTCACCATTGATTCTTGAGCATTTGAGGAGTTATCACCTTGCGAGTCCTCCCCGAAAGGTAGACTAGAACAAAAGCCTTTATTTTTCAAAAAGTTAAGGTTGAAGGAGATTATATGACTTTTTTCCTAAAATTTCATGAAGATTTCTTTTAAAATATTCTAAATTATCATAATTTTATTGCATACAATTGTAATTTTATATTTGAATTTATGTAATTGGATAAGAGAACCACTAATTAAGAACATGATAAAATTCTTCACATAATAGATTGATTTGTTAATTATTGAGAATCATCAATTGCAAATAAACAAAAGTTTACCAATTATTTTGGGCTGTTAGGTATTGGGAAAGGTAGATTTTTTTTATCTGTTTATGACTAGGGTATCCCTACAAGTATTACTGTGAGACTAACTCCCTCAAGTAATATCACAACTACATTGAGAAGGTTGATTATACTAATTAAAATTCAATCTTTGTGATATTGTATATGATTATCATATTGATTTTCTCATACAAAAATAATATCTAGCTATTTATCCAAAAAAAAAAAAACTCTAGCTAGCTAACTAATGATTATTTGAAGAATCAAATTCATCACTAATGGTGGATATATAGAATTGCGAATTGCCTACCATTTGATTTAATTAATTATATTATTTGTTTTATGCTTTGGTTGGGTTACAATTTTTTTTCATAACATGTTAGCAAAAATTGTGGATCTTAGTGAATTTATACAAATTTATATTAAACTATATGGGGACATGAGACTATAATATTCCAATATCTTAGAAAGAGTAAATTTCAAGAATTAGAAAATAATGTCCTATTTTAATATTTTCCAGTTTATATTTGTAGTCATGACTTCGTTATAATATAATTTGGTGTGAGAAAAATCTACTATGAGGCAATCATTTAAGATTAAGCTTATGGTTGTTTGAAGATGTAAGATGTACTTTATATGGATTTGTTTAATTTATAAGTCATTTATAATTTATTTCATTGGTTGTAAATTAATCAATTAGCTTTTTTTGTTGGGGAATTGATCAATTAGCTATCTTGCCTATTACCAATCCAAATTTAATTCCTAGAAATATTACTAACTTAATTTTAATTGATGCAAATTAGTCATAGATACACCGAAATAATTGCTTACAAAAATTTGGAAAAAAATAGAGAACAAATCAATCAAATTTGATTTAATATAATATACTTTATTATAACAATATAAATAATAGTTTTCATAATATTTAATAAACAAAAATATCGATTGATAGATGTTTCTTATCATTACAATGATCTTGCTTGTGTCATGGGAATTTGATTGTACTATAATTGGGGGAGGAGAAGAGAAGAAACTTTTGAAAGAGGCACTATAGAACAAACAAATAATGTTGTTTTCAAGGAACTTTTTCGGAATTTGTCATAAGGAGGTATCCCTTAATTCTATTATTGATTATTTTATATTATATATTGCTATTTAATTTTCTTTACTATATGTTTTCTTTCGTGATATATATATATATACATAGATTTTACTCTTTCTTATCAGGCAGAAACTTTTATCGTATTATTAGCATATAAGTTCTTCCTATCATTTAAGTATAATTTATTTATGTATTTTTTTCATATTTAATTTATTTAATTCATAATAATGGAGAAATTAAATTTGTCACGAAAATTGAAACATATTTGTACTCAATCGATCACATAATAGTTCTTCACATTCAAATTTACAAAATTAAATCTACCCAAATCATTGAAAAAATTATTAAAGTCTTCTTTTTAGAAAAAATTGTGCAAGTAGTATGGTAAAGCCTCCTAAAGTGATAACTCTAGTATTCGAACTATTGACATTATAAGTAAAATTTGTTTGGAGTGCAGTCCACTTTCACTGCACCAATCACTTTAGGATAAAAATTATTAAAGTCTAATAACTATAACTCAATTGACATTAAGTCTTTTACGAGACTATTTGAGTTTTGAGTCAAATTCTTTAACTTCATTGCTGTTTTGCTTACTCTTTTACCTTTGATCTTTCTTTTCATGTCATGTCATATAAGTTTGTACAAAAATAAAATTGTCCCTTGATCTATACCTAGAGGGCATGTGTTTGCATAAGTAGAAATATAAATTTCAAGTAATTGACAATTATATTTGAAAAAAAATCAGTTAAAAGTTCACCCTTAGTTCCTGTAGCCGTAGTGTTTAACCCTCAATCCATCAGTCCCTGTATTGTGCTCAAGGTTCAAGCAGTGCTTTCTTTGTTGTGTTTCTCCTTGTCACTATGCTTTCTCCATCGTGTTTTGAAGATTGTTCGACGATCATCATTGTGATTTGTGTGCTGCATTGTGCTTATAGCTTTGAATCGTGCTCAAGGTGCATCATCTGCCCATTCAAGGCTGCCTAGCCATTCCCTCAAAATGGCCCTTTCCTTTCCTCTGCTTTCTTAGCCATTTCCATTGATTAAGGCCTTCATTTTCCACTTCAATTTGAGACCAATCGTATTTGATTGGTAGGAATTTATGGGTTTTGTCCATAATGCTTGAAAGGACAACTGTGAAAAGTTTCACATTAAGCATTTGGAGTACTTTGATATCCAATATCTTCAACTTTGTTTTAGCACTGAATTGGATTTCATTCAGCTTCTTCATCATTTGGTTGTCATGGGAATGGTGCATATTGATTTGAAGTCTAGAATATAGTTTTGGTTTTAGTTTGTCAATTCTGCTATGTCATGTGGTTTCATTTAATTACTAATTTTTTTTTTTTGGTCAAACTTCCATATGTTGTGTATATTGAGTGTAATTGAATGATAGTATAAAACTTTTTATGTTAGTAATAGATCAAACTTAAACTCTTAAGCTATCCTATCTATTGATTTTGAAGTTTTGTTTTATCATCTCTTTAGTTTGTATTACAATCTTAAATTTAATAATGATCTTTCCTCCAATAGGAGTATTGTAAGGTAGATTGACATAAAATTTAATCTAGCCTCAAGTAAAATTTTTTCTTTGAAAGAAAGAAAAAAAATTGAAAGGTTAGGACATGGGTTCAATATGATACAAGAATACAGACAAATCCATTTTAATTAATTTTTTTGTGATTTAGCCCAAAATGACTTTTTTCGTGATTTGATTTCTGTTTGAGCTTCCTGGTTCTCTCATACTATAAGAAAATAATAAAATAATAACTAATTTAACGATTGAAAAATTTCAATCAAATTAGCAATTGATTTAGGAATTGAAATTGATAAAAAAAATTTCTCACAACAAAAAAAAATGCTAAATCGGTTACTAATTAAATCTTTTACATAACTACCAATATTAAGTTTTTGTATTTTTTAATTACTTATTGATCGCTAAGTTTTTGTATTTTTTTAATTACTTAGTGATTAAAAAATCAATCGTTATAGATTAAATTATTTTTCATTTAACATTTTTAAATATTAGCAATCGATTTTTCATTGCTAAGTTAAAAAAAGTTTTTGTTAGTGAATTTTGTGCTAAAATAATGAAATGAGGAATTTCAATTTCTTAATTTAGTGACCAATTTTTTAATTGCTAATTTTAAAATTTTTTTAACAATTGAAAAAATAATTACTAAAAAATATATTATTTTTCTATTTTTTAAAATATTATCTTAATTAAAAAAATATTTTGTTTGTTCGTTTCATGATAAAGAAATGAAATGACGTTTGATTTATTTTTTATTTTTAATTTCAATTAATATATTTTTAGTTATAATTATAAAAATATTAATTTTTTATCTGTTTTTAAAATTTTTAAAAGAAATAATAAAAAATAAAATTTTTTGTTAACTATTTTTTCATAAAATTTTAAAAATTAAAAAATAAAAATAAAATAATATTTTTATAATTATAACTTAAAAAATATATTAATTAAAAATAAAAACAAAAAAAAAATTAAACATCATTAATTTTATAATTTTATAATTTTTTTATTATTTAATTTTAAAAAAATAGTCTTAAAAAAAAACCTAATCTCTTCCCCCCCCCCTGGAAGATCTCCCTCCCTCATTTTATAATCTCTGGTTCTTAACCCTCTGCGTGCGCCACCTCCTCAGTTCCATTCGCCGCTGTCATCGTCTACTGCTTTGTCCGGGGTCCTCCGTGTTGCTTCGTGTGTGTGGCTTCTCCATTTGCTGGTTCGTGTGTGTTGCTTTGGCCGTCGACGTGTCATCTGTGCTGTGCATTGTCGTCGTCAATCGTGGGGTTTGCTGCTGTGGCCGTCCGTTCTGGCCGTCAGTTGTGTCTATGGCCGTCCATCGTCGTGCTCGGGCATGCTATGGCCTTTATTATTTTTTTAAAATTTCTTTCGGTTATTTTTTTCAATTTCCCAGAAATTAAATGTTAAGACTTTTGTTAATGGTTAGGTTAGCTCCACGCCTCCACTGCAATGTCTTACCCAGAATATTTGAAGTTGTACTACAATTTTGAAGGTGAGTTTTCAGCTGCCATGTCTCGCTATTGTTGAAGTTTATTAGCCACTTTTATAGACCAATATCTGAATTGTCAAACTAATAAAATTTCTTCAAGTTAGATTTAGAGCTAGTTTGGATGTGTTCTTTTAATAAAAAAATAGTTTTTTGAAAAAGGTGCTTATATTATATTTTAACATATTTAGATGATTTTTTTTTTAAAAAGTTGAAGTACTAAAAAAAATATATTTTGTAAAAGTTAAATTTTTGTGTTTTTAAAAAAAGATATTTTTTATAACATAAAAAAGACTCGTTTTGATAAGTTTTTTAAAAAAATACTTTTTTATATATTTTATTTTAATAATTTTTTTTAAAAAAAATAATTTTATATTTAGATATAATATTTAAGAAATATTTTTTAATAATAAAAAGATTTTTAAATTTATTTGGATAAAAAAGAATAGAAACACTTTATTTATATCAAAATTATTAAAAAAAATATCTAAATATAAGATATAATGAGTTATGATATATAAGATATGATTAAGCTAAATTGAACAAATGCTAGCCGACCATCATATACGCTGTAACGGTCATTTTTCAAGCCCATTATGTTCCAGCCTCTGCCTCTAGTCCATCGGCTCGGTTTGGGTACCAACACTGCCAGGCTAAATCTTTGATTTCTGGCCAATGGCTACTGTTCCTGTTCTCCCAAACGGCGGCTATTCGAAATTTAACCCAAAAAAAAAAAATTTAAAATTCTTTCATAACGTTTGATATATAGAATGATCTATAAAATCAGAATGAAATAAGAAAAGAATAAAATAGAATTGAATTGAATGAAATGATCATTTTTACTCTACAGATTGATAGTTTTTACAATATAATACATTTTCAAGCTACTTTATTATTTAGTACATAGACTCATTGTAAAATAGAATTAAAGTTGATGTAAATGACATAAATACTCATTATAAAAAAAATTCTTTTAAACATTAACAATAATATTTAATTTTAATTTTTTTAATAATTTAATTGTAATAAATGTTGTTATTTTTTAAAAGAATAATGTTATCACATCAAGTAAATATTTTATATTTATTTTTATCTATAAATAAGTTTTTAATAACTAAAAATTATAATGATAAATTAAAATACTATCAAGGTTAATAAGTAATCAAATACATAAAATTTAACAATAAAAAAGTTACACCATAAACTAAAAAAATATCAAGAAGGATAATATTTTATCGCCCAAAAAAAAGAGGGTAATAGGTGTAATTATATAAAAGTTTTTAGAGTATATTAGGAATAAATAATTTTAATCCCATTTCATGGAGTATGGAATCCCAATCCCACCTCTTTAGGAAGGAATAGATTTCATGCTCCATTCCTAATTTCTTGAAATGAGACATGAAATTGAATCATCATTCCATGATTTTTTTTTTTTTTGTAAAATGACATAGGAATGCCCTATTTCATGAAATGAGTATAGAATGAAATCACTATTTCTACGTATCAAACGTGATGTTATATGCTTATCTCATTATACCCCATCAATCTTGGACTCATTATTTCAAATTCAATGTTTGTAGCAGGCCTTATTAGCTAATCAGTCTTATCTTCTTCTTGTTTAAATGCTTCAAACCTTGGCTTGTTACTGTTACACCTTCTTTTAACTTTTTCCTCCACTTCCGAGTATGGGTGTTTACGGTCCAGTTCGGTTTGATTTTGGGAAGAAATTCCAATCGAACCGAACTAATCGGTTCACCCCTTAGATCAACTTATTGGTTTGGTTTCTGCTGAAAAACCGAACCGAACTAAACTGATTAAACCGAACCCAACCAAACCGTTCAGTTCAGTTGATCAGTTTTTAACAAAGCATGAACTAGGATCAATCTCAGTGTTCATGGGAGTTCCTAACTCAAATAACAGTCAATATTTATAACAATATGATGTCAATTGTCAAATATTAATTCAAGTTTATGATACAGTAACGGTCTTCATGATAAAATGTCATAAGTTTTATGTTTAATTTGATGATATTTTTAAACTTATATTTTAAATATTAAAATTGTGAGAATGAGATTTAGACAAAATAAGTTTATGCTATGTCATGTATAATAATGTCATTACAATATATAAAAAATAATTTAGGTTCTGAGAGGTATAATGTAATATTACATATAAAAAATAATTTATAATATATATATTATTACCTTTGGTTCAGTTTTTAAAATTGGAACCGAAAATTGAACCAAATTGATTGGTTTTTCAAAAAACAAAAACCAATTTCGATCAGTTTTAATCAGTTTTTAATTTTTTTTTGTATCAATTTTTCGGTTTTATTTGAATTGGATCGGTTTTGAACACCCTTACTTCCAAGTTCTCCTTCGTGCTCTCAAACCCTAGCCTGAATTATCTTTCCTTTTCCCATTCTGCCACCATGTCAAGCAAGTCTGACTCTCAGAATCAATTGCAGGACTAACCTTAGTAGTGATTGATAATAGCCTATTATTTTATATTTTTCATATAAAAAAATAAGCTTATTATAGCATCATACAACTTAATTTTAATCCTTTTAAACAATGTTTACTATTTTCTTTGAAAAGAAACTAACATTAAATAATTATTTGATTACAGAAAAAAAATATGAAAAGAAAAAAATTGGAAGATAGCATTGTGCAGCAGTGTAGTAATAAGCTTCATGGCAATATAAAAGGACGGGCAGGGCCATGAACAAAAAAGGAACTGAAAAGAAAAAGGAACAATGCTTTTTATACTAAGGCTTACGGATGGCATGAGTTAAATCAAGACAAAATAATATAGAGTAAATTACTCCTATTATTCTCACTTCTCTTGAGGTTTGGTCATATTACACACGATAGCTCTCTTGTTTACAACCTTATACCGGCCTCCTTTATGTTTAATGCTATTAACTTCCGTTTGAAACATTTGTAAATTTCCTAATTGCCCTTATTATTTAACTTCAAATAAAACCCAAGTTAATTATTTAAAATTAATCAAAAAAGAAAAATTATTTTTAATTCAAATAGAAACTAATCAATTTAACATATATATATATATATATATATATATATATATATATATTTTCAACTAGTTTTGATCTAAAAATTATTGAAACAAAAATTAATTTTTTAATCTTAATTATTGTTAAATGCTAAAGTTTTAAATAATTTAATTTGGTTCTCCTCTCTCTCTTTCTCTCTCCTCTAGGCGCTACCATGGATGGCCATCCATTACCAAAACATTGCAATTTCAGCCTGGAACCCACCAAAAAATAAAAAATGAAAAATGAAAAACCTTGCTTTGTATAATGTCACGGCTCAAGCAATTCAAGATGACACAAATGGGATTTTTGAATATTGATTCCAATAGGAAAGCATCGGTACACCCTAATGATACTAGGTGCAGATATGGAAGCAACCCTGATGTCAAGGAAGATGTCAAAGTATGCAATCTCACCAAAACCATTGGACTCAGCAATATCTAGTTTCTCACCAAAAAAGGGGTTTTGACTCAGACATCTCTAGTGTTAGGGTATATGTGTATTGATTTGTGTTTGGTTCAATAAAAACTGTAGTTCACTTTCACTAGTAGTATTTGATTATGGCATTGGACAGACCCAAACAAAACACAGCAAGTAACAGGTACAAGTTGGATCAGGCATTTCATCGAACAGGTATTATTGGCATTCATCAAAAATTGATAACAACGAAAAATATAGGCAAAACACTACCTGACAGTGAAGTGGATGATTAACAAATAAACCTAACTACATTCTTTGGAGAAGAAAACTTAACATAAGGCCTCACCTCTTCAATCAAATTTAACACCAACCTCAGCATGCCAAGGAAGACAGGGTTCGGCTAGTTTGTCAAGAAAACACACACACACTTTCTAGAGCCAAAACTCTGCTAGTTTGTCAAGAAAACACCTTGAACGTGCAACCCTAATAGAAGACAACTTCAATGTAAGCTAGCCAAGTGTAAGGGACAATGACCTTCTCCCAACTCCTTCTCCCAATTACTCTTATTGCATATGTTTCTTATGCTTTTGATGCATTTTTATTACTTGATGTGCTAATTGTTTATCTGTCTCCATGGATTTTGAAATGATGTTTCTACTACTTCATTCTTTCTTATGCTTATTTTGGAACTTCTTATTTAAAGATAAGACCATGGACAATGAATATTTAATAAGACTATGTTCTATTACCAATAGCTAGAGGTGATCCTCCTAGGTAGGTGATCTAGATGTAAAGGAGTTTGAAACCTCCAAAGCCCTCTTAACCTTATTCTTTCTCGTTTTGATGATTAACAAACTATATTGAAATGATGAATCATTGCTCTAACATTTTTAAGTGGATTAACGTGTTCATGTAAGATTTTCTTTAAAGCTTTAATATGCAGACCTCAAGATTATTAATGAGAAAGATCATTAGATGACTGGAGGATCACCAAAAATGTAATGAGAAGACTCAAGGAAGACTTGAGAAAGTTGATCTCAAAAACTAGCATCCAAAACTTGAGAAAAGTCAAAAGACTGAATATGATAAAGCTTGAAGATCTCATGAAGACAAGATTAAAAGTCTAAAAGATGTTCAAAGAGCAAGATTTCTCTACATATTGTAATAAGACATCATCAAACAAGACAAGAGAAATCAATTTGAGAAGAGTCAAGACTTGAGAAAGTTGGAGTTGAGAAGAGTCACTCAGAACTTTCTCAAGTTACTAATGGACAAGGTATACCAGGATGTTGAGTCATCTAAAAGTAGCTATTATAATGGCTAATGATTGTTCAGAGGATAACAAACTACTCCAAAGCTCCAACGGTTAGTTTTTGAAGAATATATAAAGATCTCAACTAAAACTTTTAGAGGTTAGAAGATTATATAAGGTTGAAGTAAAAAAATTCTTAGTGAACCTTGGAGACCACTCTTGTCATCTATCCTGAACCTACCTAAGAGAGCTTTACTTAGCTAAAATCATTGTGTAGGTAGATACATTATTCTGTAACTTGTGTAAATCCACTCCTTGAGTGTTTTTGAGAGCAACCCATTACAAAATACTTATTGTAATACTTTATCTTGTGAGATCTAAAGTGAACGTACGGGTTGTGCTAGTCATTACATTACTATTTAGCTTGGAGAGGTTGTGACTCAGACTACTCGATTTTTAGCCTGGAGAGGCTGTGGTTCAAAGAATACTCTTATATTAGCCTAGAAAGGATGTGGTTCAAAGAATACTCTATTTTCTAGTGAAAAATCTTAGCAAGGAGTTGGGGACTGGACGTAGCCCATATAGTTTGGGATGAACCAATATAAATCCTGGTGTTAAGCTTTTCTCTCCCTTATCTCTTACTTTAGTTTTAGTTTTGTGCATATTTTGAGTTCAATGAGTGATTTTGTTTGAACCAAAGTTCATATATTTCATTGAAATTAACTCAACTAACTCAAGTTTTTTGAAACTTAAGCTTCTGCGAGTTCAAACTTGATTTAAATCATTTTTAAAGTAATAAATTTGATTTGTAAGTTTTAAAAACTTGTTTTGAAAGATATCTGGAACTTATTTGCATCAATACTGCTTATTTGGGATTACTTGAGAAAGTTGAACCTTTCAACTCTAACCTGTACTGTATTTGAACTTTCTCAGCTCCAAGTATTCATACTTGAGAAAGGTTTGAGAAAGGTGATTGTGTTTGCAATGAATTTTCAAAATCCAAAGGAGCACAATTCAACCTTCCCTTCTTGTACTTTTGCTAACTTCACCAGATTTATTTTGAGATGTGATCCTCAAGTCTATGCTATAGGAGGAGGTAATCTTATTTAAGTTTGGAAATGACCCTCAAATGAGGCGATCTTGCATGATTAGGCCATTTTGGTGGTAGAGGCAAGGGGATACCCTTACAAGTAGAAAGAGCTCTTGTCCTAAGTTTTTCATTCTGATGTAAGGTCTAAAAAATATAGGAAAAATTGGTAATATAACATAAGGATAAAGAACTTATTGAATAAGGGTGGAAGCTAAAGGAGAAGCTATTTTCTGTACTTAGTATAGCTGAGAACATCATGATTTTTAACTTAGCTGTTATTATTTCCTAATGAGATTTTAATCCCACCCTTGTTTGTGGTGTTTTCAGATTAAGTAACTATGTGGTTCCTCAATATCGTCATTGAGATAGAGTTTATATGGCTTGATGTATCGGGCATAGGTCTCATTTGGGCAGTTCAAGATATACGTGTTATCCAATTAGATAATAACGTTCCTTGATAGAGCTAAGTTTACTATGTGTAATGTCATCATAAGGGTTTCTATATAATAGCACTAACCTAGTCCCCTCTCTTTTTGTTATATGATAAGTGATAAGGTGACACTTTTGATGTAGCATGACCTAACTCTTGTGAACTACTACATATGGCTTGCTTTACATGAGTTTGTGTGCTATGTTTATCTTCAATTAACCACAAGCAAGAATAAGCAAATGAGATGGTTAACCTTACTAAAGTATAGTTTAAATATGTATGAAATCATGTTTAGAAGTATGGACACGAAAGGACATAAGCAACTAATAGCATAGAAATAAGAGAAAAAGAAAGCAGTTCTCGGCCTTTTAGGCCCCTCGGCACCAACTCTGGGCTCCTAAGCGGTGGCTGTCCAGAGGTTGGGCACTTAAGCACCAAGATCTAGGTGCTTAGGCATTGGCTAGTCCGAATTTGAGTGTGTTTCATGACTCTGGGTGCTTGGGCGTTTGGAGAACCAGTGCCTGGGCAGTAACAAGGAAAAAAGCTTGTGATTTTATTTTCATAGTTTGGCTAACTTTAGGGTTTTAATTATGGGTCAATGAATCCCAAGTCAACTAAGTTTTAAGGCTTTTAATGCTAAAACCTAAGTATAGATTTGAAAGAACCTTAACAAGCAATCAAGGATATAAAGCTAGTTTTGAATCCTAGTAGTATTAGATTATCTCTATAGGGATTAGTAATTAATAATACCAAACAAAAGAAAGAATGCATGCTATTTGGATCTAAATTAAGATAATCTAGCTTTACTTTATAATCTACCATAGTTAAACTTATAATTAGATGTACATAAACATAATCAAGTAAGAAAGTTAATAACACTATACCTATAAGGTAGGCTATTACATGTTACATGTATTAAATTTTATTATTGTCTTTAGTCATTTAGTTTTTACATTTTTATTACCCTCTATTATAGCTTCTCCATCCTATCACAAGGATTCTTCATCTCATACTTTGTCTCCACCTGTTGTGGTGTCAAAGGTGACTACCGCTGCTGCTACCATTACTGCTATAGATGGGTCTTCTGCTTTGACACAACAAGAGAGTTTGATTGAGGAAGCTTTCTTGTTCTTGCTTTAGACAATCCTCTCACTTGCTACAATGGTCATTCAACTGTCTTATAAACTTCCAAGACCCCCATTTGAAGGGATTTTTAAAGCCTTCTTTTCTCCAAATTCTTTTTGAGAAATCAAAGTTGTTGCTAACATTTGGTAGGGTGATCTTTGCCAATGGTCATGTGATGTAACCAATGATAACCATCTATGGTACAAAAAAGTAAAGGGTACCAAAGAACCCTTGTGGCATGAAATGGGTATTGCTTATGCCATTTGGCTCGCCACGAAGACTTTGTGTGCTAATATGCTTCTACTACAAGTTCTCTCTTTTCAAGTTTCCTCTCACTACCTACTTCAATTTGCCTTTCAAGATGATGACCCCCATGCTTTTGGATGTTGTTGCCATCACTAGTCCTATGCCAATAGAAGAAAAGCTACCTGCTTACTTGTTGATTTAATCACGCAAGTGTACATATCACAACAAGTAATAAAGTGATGAATATAAATCATTCCCATAGAAAATTATATCTATTAATGCTAAGTACTAAAATTATCCCAACCTAATCTTATCCAAACAAACCAAATAACTAAATAAATAAAAAGAGAACTAATTGCAAGAAAATAATAAAAGGAAAACTAAAACTAAGAAAATAACATAAATAATCCTACGATTACAATTTCACCCAATACTTCATTCAAAATCTCTTAATTCTTTTTTAACTTATCCAATGATCATGAGTTATTAACTTAGAGATATAATTCATTTATGTGCATCTCCTGATGGTGATATAAAAGTATTCCTCTTAATTCACTTCTTATATTCCTATGAGAACAAATTTAACAAGAAAGCATTAAGATCAAGCTCTAATCATGGTTACACATGGCTTTGCAAGTATATTCCTAAATCTTACAAATGAATCAATTCATTCGATACCTAAATGCCTTGAACATATATTATTTCACCTTTGGCTTAAACCTAAATTATTTTTCTTAAGTTTAATTCAGATTTACCTAATCAATCTAATTGGTGATCAAGCAATTAGAAGCATTAAGATCAAGATGAAATAAGCAATTCAAAATGCATTGAAATAAGAAAGAAAGAAATTAAGAGATCCAAACTACATGTGGCTTCAATTGCAATCCTAAATTGAAAAACTTAGTTCATAATGAAAAAAATAGAAACAAGAAAAATAATCCAAAGAGTTTTTCACCATCAAGACAACAATAAAATAAAAGAAAAGAATCAGAGGAAGTAAAAAGAAGAAAGCAAGCAATCTAAATCTTCAATCTTCAATTCTTGGTCTTCAAGATCTTGAGGGCTCGGAAACATCTCTCTTTTGGCCCCCCAAAATATATCTTCTAAAGGGTTCTCTTTTTGTCACCACATTGGTTGTCTCCTTACCCAAGTAAGTGACCGTGAGCCACAACCCTCTATATCTACGGCAATATCTTTACTTGATCATGGAATCTCTTTTTGAGATTGCATATGCATTGAAAACAAAATCAGTATCAAATCTGTTCTAAATCTTTAATATCCTATAAGATACTTACAATTAATTAGAATTAATATCTTTTAAGGAAAATAATCAATAATATCATAAATTTATTAAAATTAATTTAATTCAAGGCATAATAAAGCCTATTTTTTTAAATAAAAAATATGTAATCTTAGGTTATTATTATTACTTCAAACTGTGAAGTCAGGGAAGATTACAAAGTCCCTTTCAACCAAAGCTTAGCTCCCTACTCTCGATTTGTTGCTCATTTCCATGGTAGCAACCTAATTATTAAAGTGTAGAGCACACTCCTTCTAGCTTTATTAGTTCTGTAAATACATTCTGTGCACTAGCTCCCTACAAGTTCTAAAAGAGACCATTCCTTTGGTGGTTGTCATAACGAAAGGCAAACCTATGACAATTTGTAGCTTCCTGCTCGGCAGCCTCTACAAGGCTTTTTCTAATTTGGTTTCTTCTATCCGAGCAACCAGGAATTTGGATTCCCTTTCTAGTCCTTTTTGGTTCCTTCAAATGTGGGTGCAGGCTTACTTTTTTTTTTAATGATTAATGTCAATATCATTCATGAATCAAAAAGGCATCATGTTTACGTTGATTGTTGGTGATTTTAATTATTTTTTGGGCAGAAGAGTCATCACAACAACATTGTCTGAGTTGATAAAAGATTAATTAAAATTTTAATGATTTTTAAAATGATTAATAATTAATTAAAATTCACATCACCTTCGAATTAAAGAGTTATCATGGCAATAATAACCGGCAATGATCCTACAAAACTTTTGAGACTGAAGAGCTATCACGGCAACATCGTCCCTAGTTGATTAATTAATTTTAAATTTTATTATTTCTAAATTGATTAATGATTAACTAAAATTTATATCACATATAAGTCAAAGAGTCATTACGACAACAATAATCATTAGTGATCATAAAATATTTTTAGAACAGAAGAGTCGTCACGACAACATCATCCATTATTGATTAAAAATTTATTAATGGTTAGAGTGTTTGAAATAATTTTTAATTTAATTTTAGGATTGAAGCGTCATCATGACAACAGCGCCATCGATTTAATCATTTTTCAAATTAACGAGTTGTCACAACTCAGATGACTCAGATAAATTATTTACTTATATTTATTATATATATCTAAAATTATCTATTTTATTTTACTATTACTATCACTTATATTTTTTTATTTAATCTTTTACCCATTTTTTAGTTTTGGCCAACTGATAAAACCTAAGCCCGAAAGATAACTCTGAACCCATTAAAAATCTTAAGTCAAATCTAATTATGGTCTCAAACATTAGGCCCAATTAAATCTTATGAAAACAAAATCCAAACAATACACAATCAATTAATCCCAAAATTCTTAACTAAAATTTTGGTTAAGCGACAGTGGTCTGTGGTGCAACGATGCAGACAAGTGAGTAGGCTGTGAGTGAAGCCTTGTGAAGACGTGGACAGTGCATGTGAGTGAATGGCCTTGAGGTGCTGTGTTTTAGGGCCGTGAGTGTAGATAGGGTGACGGCCGTGAGTTTGTGCTGAAGATGTGGTGCTTCTGTGGGTGAGTGAAGATGAGTAGAGATGGAGGTAAAGGAAGATGGGTCATGGATGTGTGCGGTGGTGGAGGCATGGAATTGAACAAAAAGAATAAAAAGGATGGTGCACAGGGGATAGCTACCCAGAAAATTCCTGCAAAATCATGCATGTTGAAGTAAAAATGCAATGGTAGATTCAGATGAGAAAACCAAACCTTCTTGTCTTCTGTTTTCTCCCAAAAAAAATCCTCTTCTTCCTCTTGCACCTAAGCTTCAAATTCCAACTCTCTTTTCTTTTGTGGCTGAATCCTCTCCCCTTTTCTGCTGCTCTTCCTTAAAAATGATTTCCTCCGCCCTGAGTCTTCCTCCGCCCGCTCCTTTTCAAAAATGATTTCCTTTTTCATAATCTGAGTGTGCTGATTGTGCTGCCCTCCACCTCTCTCCTTGCTAACCGAATGGTCCCCTCTTTTTATGCTTCTCCTAACAGAATGGTTCCCCTTTCCGCGTGTATGTGTGTGAGAAAAAAGAAACAATGAGTCCTTTCTTGTCCATGTGCTGGTAAAAATAAATGTAATATGTATAATTATCACAGTACTATTATGTGATTCATAAAATTTAAACTCGATATATCCGTCTTTAGTTCGGTGGCCACCTATTTAGTAATAATTGGATTAGTCTCTCTCCCCTAATTATCGAGTTTGAAATCCTAATATAAGTTCAAGGAATCAAGGAAGTACATAATTGGATACAGCTAGAAAAAGTAATTATACTTTTTTTTATTCAATTAAGTAAACAAAATAATACTCATTTTCTCTAGATTCCGTTTAAGATTATCAAAATCATTCCAATTTAATTATTTTAAATGACTAATTCATTACTTTTTCAAGAATTAGGATAATAATGATATCATTTATGTCTAAGATAGTTTAAGTAATTTACTAGTTAATTGAACTGTGCGTTGCACAAGTTTTTTATTATCTTATATTTATCATTTTATTATAAGTAATTCTTATATGCATAATTAATATTTTAAAAATGTTAATTTCTTTTCTTGCTAACGCTTACAATTTAATATCTTTTTCTATAAGTTATTATCCTTACTTGAATGGTTTTTTCTTAGCAAAATCTATATCCAAATTATTTTCTTTTTTAATTTCACAATTCCATTTTTTTCTTTTAAACAGTTAATATGCATTTAATAATATAATTTTTTTAAAAATAATATTTAACAACACTATTAATTGTTTCTGAGTTAATATGCATTTAATTAATTAATAATATGATTTTTTTAAAAATAATATTGAATAATATTATTAATTGTTTCTCAAGACAATTTTTCATATGTATTGTTTTTCAAAATATAAATAAATGATAATTATTGGATTAGATACTTATAAGCATTCAATATGTTTTGAGTTTGATATGCATGCTATCACAATAATATCACATAGTTAATAAAATTTGGTCTCAAATGTATCTGTCTTTAATTTGGTGGCTACTTATTTGGTAATAAGTGAGTATTCTCCCTCCTGTGATTATCAAGTTTGAACTCCAAATACACCAAAAAAATTATACATAAATATCTTGAACCAAATCAGGAAATAAATATAGGTTCAAGGAATGAAGGAACTACATATACATGAAAATTGCTTAGATATGGTTGGAAAAAGTAATTATGTTTTTTTTATTAAATTGAAGTAAAAGAAATAGTACTCATTTTCTCTAGATTCCACGAATGAATGTGATATTTAGTAAGCATTTTGTTACCTTCTTAATCAAGATTAAGATTTTTAAAATCATGCCATTTAATTATTTTAAGAGTATTGCTACTCAGCTCGAAGAAATTACCCGAATATAATTTGTCAGAATGAGGTGACAGTTCATTTAAGTAAGATATCAAATTTAAGTTTTATTATGTATAATTAATATATTTTAAACAAATTAAAAATGATTTTTTCTTTTCATTCCTGTCACTTGCTTCTAACTACTTTGTCATTCTCATTCTTCTAACTTGTTTAATCCCCCTCTCCAAATCTTTTTTCTATTTTTTTCAATTAAATGAAAAAAAGAGTATTAAGTTTAATTAGAATTGAAGGAAAACTACCTCTAACGTGTTTATCTTCATAATCAAATTTATCTTTTCAATTTCATTAGGTTTGGGTTGTCTCTATTCTTTATGGAATTCAAGTTCTGTACATAATAACATGCTGAGTCTTGCAATCCCACTTTTGCTGTATGAGTCTCTTTCTGATTTTTTTTTTTTGTGAAAGAACACAAAGCAAGAATATATAGATAAATCAATCATTAGCACTTACTTTGCCTCTTAATCTTTTA